>CM074720.1:31350350-31643572 GCA_037306005.1 Rhinophrynus dorsalis | reverse complement strand
TGGACAAGAAGTCACACAGATCAGGGACAAGAAGTCACACAGATCAGGGACAGAGAAAGTCATACAGATCAGGGACAAGAAGTTCATACAGATCAGAAGACAAGAAGTCACACAGATCAGGGACAAGAAGTCATACAGATCAGAGACAAGAAGTCATACAGATCAGGGACAAGAAGTCATACAGATCAGAGACAAGAAGTCATACAGATCAGGGACAAGACGTCATACAGATCAGGGACAAGAAATCATACAGATCAGGGACAAGAAATCATACAGATCAGGGACAAGAAGTCATACGGATCAGGGACAAGAAGTCATACAGATCAGGGACAAGAAGTCATACAGATCAGGGACAAGAAATCATACAGATCAGGGACAGGAAGTCACACAGATCAGGGACAAGAAGTCATACAGATCAGGGACAAGAAATCATACAGATCAGAGACAAGAAATCACACAGATCAGGACAAGAAATCATACAGATCAGGGACAAGAAATCATACAGATCAGGACAAGAATCATACAGATCAGGGACAAGAAGTCATACAGATCAGGGAGAAGAAATCATACAGATCAGGACAAGAAATCATACAGATCAGGGACAAGAAATCATACAGATCAGGGACAAGAAGTCATACAGATCAGGACAAGAAATCATACAGATCAGGGACAGGAAGTCACAGATCAGGGACAAGAAGTCATACAGATCAGGGACAAGAAATCATACAGATCAGAGACAAGAAATCACACAGATCAGAGGACAAGAAATCATACAGATCAGGGACAAGAAATCATACAGATCAGGGACAAGAAATCATACAGATCAGGGACAAGAAGTCACACAGATCAGAGACAAGACATCATACAGATCAGGGACAAGAAATCACACAGAATCAGGGACAAGAAATCATACCAGATCAGGGACAAGAAATCATACAGATCAGGGACAAGAAATCATACAGATCAGGGACAAGAAGTCACACAGATCAGGGACAAGAAATCATACAGATCAGGGACAAGAAATCATACAGATCAGGGACAAGAAGTCATACAGATCAGGGACAAGAAAGTCATACAGATCAGGGACAAGAAGTCACACAGATCAGGGACAAGAAATCATACAGATCAGGGACAAGAAGTCATACAGATCAGGACAAGAAATCATACAGATCAGGGACAAGAAATCATACAGATCAGGACAGAAATCACACAGATCAGGGACAAGAAATCATACAGATCAGGGACAAGAAGTCATACAGATCAGGGACAAGAAGTCATACAGATCAGGGACAAGAAATCATACAGATCAGGGACAAGAAATCATACAGATCAGGGACAGGAAATCATACAGATCAGGGACAAGAAATCATACAGATCAGAGACAAGAAGTCACACAGATCAGGACAAGAAATCATACAGATCAGGGACAAGAAATCATACAGATCAGGGACAAGAAATCATACAGATCAGAGACAAGAAGTCACACAGATCAGAGGACAAGAAATCATACAGATCAGGGACAAGAAATCATACAGATCAGGGACAAGAAATCATACAGATCAGGGACAAGAAGTCACACAGATCAGAGACAAGAAATCATACAGATCAGGGACAAGAAATCATACAGATCAGAGACAAGAAATCATACAGATCAGAGACAAGAAATCATACAGATCAGGGACAAGAAATCACACAGATCAGGGACAAGAAATCACACAGATCAGAGACAAGAAGTCACACAGATCAGGGACAGAAAGTCATACAGATCAGGGACAAGAAATCATACAGATCAGGGACAAGAAGTCACACAGATCAGAGACAAGAAGTCACACAGATCAGGGACAAGAAAGTCACACAGATCAGGGACAAGAAGTCACACAGATCAGGAGACAAGAAATCATACAGATCAGAGACAAGAAATCATACAGATCAGGGACAAGAAATCATACAGATCAGGGACAAGAAGTCACACAGATCAGGGACAAGAAGTCATACAGATCAGAGACAAGAATCATACAGATCAGAGACAAGAAGTCATACAGATCAAGGACAAGAAATCATACAGATCAGGGACAAGAAATCATACAGATCAGGGACAAGAAATCATACAGATCAGAGACAAGAAGTCACACAGATCAGAGACAAGAAATCATACAGATCAGGGACAAGAAATCATACAGATCAGGAGACAAGAAAGTCATACAGATCAGGGACAAGAAGTCATCACAGATCAGGGACAAGAAGTCACACAGATCAGGGACAAGAAATCATCACAGATCAGAGACAAGAAATCATACAGATCAGGGACAAGAAATCATACAGATCAGGGACAAGAAATCATACAGATCAGGGACAAGAAGTCACACAGATCAGGGACAAGAAGTCATACAGATCAGGACAAGAAGTCATACAGATCAGGACAAGAAATCATACAGATCAGGGACAAGAAATCATACAGATCAGGGACAAGAAATCATACAGATCAGGGACAAGAAGTCATACAGATCAGGGACAAGAAGTCATACAGATCAGGGACAAGAAGTCATACAGATCAGGGACAAGAAATCATACAGATCAGGAGACAAGAAATCATACAGATCAGAGACAAGAAATCATACAGATCAGGGACAAGAATCATACAGATCAGGGACAAGAAGTCATACAGATCAGGGACAAGAAATCATACAGATCAGAGACAAGAATCATACAGATCAGGACAAGAAATCATACAGATCAGGGACAAGAAATCATACAGATCAGGAGAAGAAATCATACAGATCAGGGACAAGAAGTCATACAGATCAGGGACAAGAATCATACAGATCAGGACAAGAAATCATACAGATCAGGGACAAGAAATCATACAGATCAGGGACAAGAAGTCATACAGATCAGGGACAAGAAATCACACAGATCAGGGACAAGAAATCACACAGATCAGGGACAAGAAAGTCATACAGATCAGGGACAAGAAGTCACACAGATCAGGGACAGAAGTCATACAGATCAGGGACAAGAAATCATACAGATCAGGGACAAGAAATCACACAGATCAGGGACAAGAAATCACACAGATCAGGGACAAGAAATCACACAGATCAGAGAGAAGAAATCATACAGATCAGGGACAAGAAATCATACAGATCAGGGACAAGAAATCATACAGATCAGGGACAAGAAGTCATACAGATCAGGGACAAGAAATCATACAGATCAGGGACAAGAAATCATACAGATCAGAGACAAGAAATCATACAGATCAGGGACAAGGAAGTCATACAGATCAGGGACAGAAATCATACAGATCAGAGACAAGAAATCATACAGATCAGAGACAAGAAGTCATACAGATCAGGGACAAGAAATCATACAGATCAGGGACAAGAAATCATACAGATCAGAGACAAGAAATCATACAGATCAGGGACAAGAAATCATACAGATCAGGGACAAGAAATCATACAGATCAGGGACAAGAAATCATACAGATCAGAGAGCAAGAAATCATACAGATCAGAGACAAGAAGTCATACAGATCAGGGACAAGAAATCATACACATCAGGGACAAGAAATCATACAGATCAGAGACAAGAAATCATACAGATCAGGGACAAGAAATCATACAGATCAGGGACAAGAAGTCATACAGATCAGGGACAAGAAATCATACAGATCAGGACAAGAAATCATACAGATCAGAGAAAGAAATCATACAGATCAGGGACAAGAAGTCATACAGATCAGGGACAAGAAATCATAGCAGATCAGGGACAAGAAATCATACAGATCAGGGACAAGAAGTCATACAGATCAGGGACAAGAAATCATACAGATCAGGGACAAGAAATCATACAGATCAGGGACAGGAAGTCATACAGATCAGGGACAAGAAATCATACAGATCAGGGACAAGAAATCATACAGATCAGGGACAGGAAAGTCATACAGATCAGGACAAGAAATCATACAGATCAGGACAAGAAATCATACAGATCAGGGACAAGAAGGTCATACAGATCAGGGACAAGAAATCATACAGATCAGGAGACAAGAAATCATACAGATCAGGGACAAGAAGTCATACAGATCAGGGACAAGAAATCATACAGATCAGGGACAAGAAGTCATACAGATCAGGACAAGAAATCACTACAGATCAGGGACAAGAAATCATACAGATCAGGGACAAGAAGTCACACAGATCAGGGACAAGAAATCACACAGATCAGGGACAAGAAGTCATACAGATCAGGGACAAGAAATCATACAGATCAGGGACAAGAAATCATACAGATCAGGGACAAGAGGTCATACAGATCAGGGACAAGAAATCATACAGATCAGAGACAAGAAATCATACAGATCAGGGACAAGAAGTCATACAGATCAGGGACAAGAAATCATACAGATCAGGGACAAGAAAGTCATACAGATCAGGGACAAGAAATCATACAGATCAGGGACAAGAAATCATACAGATCAGGGACAAGAAGTCATACAGATCAGGGACAAGAAATCATACAGATCAGGGACAAGAAGTCATACAGATCAGGGACAAGAAATCATACAGATCAGGGACAAGAAATCATACAGATCAGGGACAAGAAGTCATACAGATCAGGGACAAGAAATCATACAGATCAGGGACAAGAAGTCATACAGATCAGGGACAAGAAATCATACAGATCAGGGACTAAGAAGTCACACAGATCAGGGACAAGAAATCATACAGATCAGGGACAAGAAATCATACAGATCAGGGACAAGAATCACACAGATCAGGGACAAGAAATCATACAGATCAGGGACAAGAAGTCATACAGATCAGGGACAAGAAGTCACACAGATCAGGGACAAGAAGTCACACAGATCAGGGACAAGAAATCACACAGATCAGGGACAAGAAATCATACAGATCAGGGGCAAGAAGTCATACAGATCAGGGACAGAAATCACACAGATCAGGGACAAGAAATCATACAGATCAGGGACAAGAAATCACACAGATCAGGGACAAGAAATCATACAGATCAGGGACAAGAAGTCATACAGATCAGGGACAAGAAGTCACACAGATCAGGGACAAGAAATCATACAGATCAGAGACAAGAAGTCACACAGATCAGAGACAAGAAATCACACAGATCAGGGACAAGAAATCACACAGATCAGGGACAAGAAATCATACAGATCAGGGACAGGAAGTCACACAGATCAGGGACAAGAAATCATACAGATCAGGGACAAGAAATCATACAGATCAGAGACAAGAAGTCATACAGATCAGGGACAAGAAATCATACAGATCAGGTACAAGAAATCACACAGATCAGGGACAAGAAATCATACAGATCAGGGACAAGAAATCATACAGATCAGGGACAAGAAGTCATACAGATCAGGGACAAGAAATCATACAGATCAGGGACAAGAAGTCACACAGATCAGAGACAAGACATCATACAGATCAGGGACAAGAAGTCACACAGATCAGGACAAGAAATCATACAGATCAGGGACAAGAAATCATACAGATCAGGGACAAGAAATCACACAGATCAGGGACAAGAAATCATACAGATCAGGGACAAGAAGTCATACAGATCAGGGACAAGAAGTCACACAGATCAGGGACAAGAAGTCACACAGATCAGGGACAAGAAATCACACAGATCAGGGACAAGAAATCATACAGATCAGGGCAGAAGTCATACAGATCAGGGACAAGAAATCACACAGATCAGGGACAAGAAATCATACAGATCAGGGACAAGAAATCACACAGATCAGGGACAAGAAATCATACAGATCAGGGACAAGAAGTCATACAGATCAGGGACAAGAAGTCACACAGATCAGGGACAAGAAATCATACAGATCAGAGACAAGAAGTCACACAGATCAGAGACAAGAAATCACACAGATCAGGGACAAGAAATCACACAGATCAGGGACAAGAAATCATACAGATCAGGACAGGAAGTCACACAGATCAGGGACAAGAAATCATACAGATCAGCGACAAGAAGTCATACAGATCAGGACAAGAATCATACAGATCAGAGACAAGAAGTCATACAGATCAGGGACAAGAAATCATACAGATCAGGTACAAGAAATCACACAGATCAGGACAAGAAATCATACAGATCAGGGACAAGAAGTCATACAGATCAGGGACAAGAAATCATACAGATCAGGGACAAGAAGTCACACAGATCAGAGACAAGACATCATACAGATCAGGGACAAGAAATCATACAGATCAGGGACAAGAAATCATACAGATCAGGGACAAGAAGTCATACAGATCAGGGACAAGAAGTCATACAGATCAGGACAAGAAATCATACAGATCAGGGACAAGAAATCACACAGATCAGGGACAAGAAGTCACACAGATCAGGGACAAGAAGTCATACAGATCAGGGACAAGAAATCATACAGATCAGGGACAAGAAGTCATACAGATCAGGGACAAGAAATCATACAGATCAGGGACAAGAAATCATACAGATCAGGGACAAGAAATCATACAGATCAGGGACAAGAAATCATACAGATCAGGGACAAGAAATCATACAGATCAGGGACAAGAAGTCATACAGATCAGAGACAAGAAATCATACAGATCAGGGACAAGAAATCATACAGATCAGAGACAAGAAATCATACAGATCAGGGATAAGAAATCATACAGATCAGGGACAAGAAATCATACAGATCAGGGACAAGAAATCATACAGATCAGGGACAAGAAATCATACAGATCAGGGACAGAAGTCACACAGATCAGGGACAAGAAATCATACAGATCAGGGACAAGAAATCATACAGATCAGGGACAAGAATCACACAGATCAGGGACAAGAAATCATACAGATCAGGGACAAGAAATCATACAGATCAGGGACAAGAAATCATACAGATCAGGGACAAGAAATCATACAGATCAGGGACAAGAAGTCATACAGATCAGGACAAGAAGTCACACAGATCAGAGACAAGAAATCATACAGATCAGGGACAAGAAGTCATACAGATCAGGGACAAGAAATCACACAGATCAGTGACAAGAAATCATACAGATCAGGGACAAGAAATCATACAGATCAGGGACAAGAAGTCATACAGATCAGAGACAAGAAATCATACAGATCAGGACAAGAAATCATACAGATCATAGACAAGAAATCATACAGATCAGGGATAAGAAATCATACAGATCAGGGACAAGAAATCATACAGATCAGGGACAAGAAGTCATACAGATCAGGGACAAGAAATCATACAGATCAGGGACAAGAAGTCATACAGATCAGGGACAAGAAGTCACACAGATCAGATCATACAGATCAGGGACAAGAAGTCATACAGATCAGGGACAAGAAATCATACAGATCAGGGACAAGAAGTCATACAGATCAGGGACAAGAAGTCACACAGATCAGAGACAAGAAATCACACAGATCAGGGACAAGAAATCACACAGATCAGGGACAAGAAATCATACAGATCAGGGACAAGAAATCATACAGATCAGGGACAAGAAGTCATACAGATCAGAGACAAGAAATCATACAGATCAGGGACAAGAAATCATACAGATCAGAGACAAGAAATCATACAGATCAGGGACAAGAAATCATACAGATCAGGGACAAGAAATCATACAGATCAGGGACAGGAAGTCATACAGATCAGGGACAAGAAATCATACAGATCAGGGACAAGAAATCATACAGATCAGGGACAAGAAGTCATACAGATCAGAGACAAGAAATCATACAGATCAGAGACAAGAAATCATACAGATCAGGGACAAGAAATCATACAGATCAGGGACAGGAAGTCATACAGATCAGGGACAAGAAATCATACAGATCAGAGACAAGAAGTCATACAGATCAGGGACAAGAAATCATACAGATCAGGGACAAGAAATCATACAGATCAGGGACAAGAAATCATACAGATCAGGGACAAGAAGTCACACAGATCAGGGACAAGAAATCATACAGATCAGGGACAAGAAATCATACAGATCAGGGACAAGAAGTCACACAGATCAAGGACAAGAAATCATACAGATCAGAGACAAGAAATCATACAGATCAGGGACAAGAAATCATACAGATCAGGGACAAGAAATCATACAGATCAGGGACAAGAAGTCACACAGATCAGGGACAAGAAATCATACAGATCAGGGACAAGAAATCATACAGATCAGGGACAAGAAATCACACAGATCAGGGACAAGAAATCATACAGATCAGGGACAAGAAGTCACACAGATCAGAGACAAGACATCATACAGATCAGGGACAAGAAATCATACAGATCAGGGACAAGAAGTCATACAGATCAGGGACAAGAAATCATACAGATCAGGGACAAGAAATCATACAGATCAGGGACAAGAAGTCATACAGATCAGGGACAAGAAATCATACAGATCAGGGACAAGAAGTCATACAGATCAGGGACAAGAAGTCATACAGATCAGGGACAAGAAGTCACACAGATCAGGGACAAGAAGTCACACAGATCAGAGACAAGAAGTCATACAGATCAGAGACAAGAAATCATACAGATCAGGGACAAGAAGTCATACAGATCAGGGACAAGAAGTCACACAGATCAGGGACAAGAAATCATACAGATCAGGGACAAGAAATCATACAGATCAGGGACAAGAAATCACACAGACATCGCCATCGACCCTTAGTGCATCTACTCCTGGTGACCACAATAGAAAACTGCGTTTGTTTTACTTGGCTGGAAAAACACTGTATCACAGACTGCTTTATAAAAGGGATTACTGCTACTTTAAAGGGATAGTAATACTTTATTATTACTATACCTTATATTGTAAGTATTTGCAAAATAACTTAATAGCCCCCAGGTTCATCTCTCAAAACTTTATGGTTTCAGAGAGATAACTGAAGGCAACGCTCCCCCCTCCCTCCCCCCTTCCCTGAAGTCAGCGTTGTATTGACTGCAGGGGAAGTCTGTTGTATGCAGCTGGGCCGAGATCACGTTAGTGACAAAGAATTATTTCACTGAAAACGTCATCTACATGTGCTTGGTTTGTGCTTGGTTTGCAAGCACATGTAGAGGACCGTTTCAGTGAAATAATTTTTTGTCACTAACGCGATCACGGCTCTGCTGCAGAGCCGCATGATGAAAGTCAGACTGGATATCCCTGCAGTCAGTACAACGCTAACTTCAGGGAGGGGGGAGGGAGGAACTTTGCCTTCGGTTATCTTTCAGACCATAAAGGTTTGAGAGATGAACCTGGGGTCTATTAACTTATTTTGCAAATATCTACAAAATGAGGGATAGTAATAATAAAGTATTACTATCCCTTTAACTCTGCCTCCCACCCCATCAATAGTACATGTTTTCAGTATATTCCTTGAATAAACCACCTGTAATCACAAGAAGAGATCCTGAAAACCTGCACTATTGGGAAGGCTTGCTGATAGATTTGGGAACCTTTGGATTAAAGGCAACAACATGTGACAGATCCCTCTTGGTTCACCCGGGATTAGACCTGCAGATTAAGTACAGGAAGCAACAGAGCAGCAGGACACGCATCTGAAAGGAGACCCCCAAAGTTCGTTGAGTTTATCTGTAACAATCTCAGTCCTACACTTTTCTTGATTGCGTAACACAAACAGATGCATATATTCTGCATAATCTGGATTAACACTATTGTGGTGCTCCCCTTTCTTGTTTTTTTATTAACGTTTGAGACACCTGATTGATTGTGGTTCCCCCTCCTTTCCTTGAAATCAGCTCCTTCTCCTGTAAAGTGCCTGACTTGGTCGGTCTACAGGCTTTACTGTGCAGCCATGGCAACCCACCTCAAAGCTCACTCACACTGAGACATTTCTTTCTGAGCAAGATGTACCAGTACCTCCTGAGCACCATTTAAATATCAGGTCCCATGTTCGGAGAACAGGAACATGTGAATAGTCACATGTGCTTGCACATACCTCTCAAGTGTCCCTCTTTAGGAGGGACAGTCCCTCTTTTAGACCCAAATCCCTCTGTCCCTCTTTCCCACCCTGATGTCCCTCTTTTTAGGAGAGCAAACTGTGTGGTGTGTATATAAGTGTATGATATTGCTCTACAGCAATAAACCTCACACTAATGTTTGTTTAACCCTTTGAGTGCCAGAGGCATTCTGGCACTCAAAGGGTTAAACATCAGTATATGTGTTTATAAATTAGTCTGTATAAATAAAATACTTAGTTCTTGTTATAAGTCATATATTTGGTTACACAATAGGCCATGAAATAGCCTACAAATTTTCGGTAATGCCCTGCCCACCAGCCACAACCCCAGTAACACCCCCTAAAACACAAGCGTCCCTCTTTGGCAATTTGAAATGTTGGGAGGAATACTTGTGCACTGAACTTCCTCTATGTGGTCATTAACTGAATCCACCCCTAGGATATCTAGTCCTTAAGGGGTTCAAAACCCCATATAAGTCACAAAGAATTTGAGGAATTTTTATGTCTTCCCTGTGGTGCAGCTGATTTGCCAAATAATTGTTCCATTTATTTTTTAAATTTGCACATATATCTCTTAGACTGCACTCATAGATACAGACTTATTAAAATGTGATAGTTGCTCTTTAAGAACCAAACACAATGGATTACCACTGCGTAGCATACCTGTCTTGTTCTCAAGAGGTTAACCCTTTGCTTTGCATTGCGTTGCATACCCCTCTGGCACTCAAAGGGTTATGAAAATATATAAAAGTTAACTCTCACCTAGTGTTGGTTTGCCAGTAAAACTGGTAATTGAGGAAGGGATGTGTTCTGTACGGCTCGATGATTAGCAGAAAGAAGCTTCTTTTAGTATCAAAATGAAATAATCAGAGCATTTGAATGAGTTGCTGATGAATATTTCTCTTTGGTAATTGAGCGAGTGATTGAGGTTATTAGATCTACTGTTAAGAGCAACATCTATAAAGAATGAAATGTAATGAATAAAAAATGTGCAGGAGGAGAGGAGAAGGAAAGTAGCATTGGATATTGTGACAGAACCCTCCATCACTGAGGCTCCTGGAGGGGGCTGAAGGCCAGCCTCCTGCCCACAGACTATGGACCTGGAACAGGGTATAGCTTCCCCCTAAGACTAATCACTGCCCCGTTTGCCCCTTGTCATGGGGTACAGACTGGCACAGGCACAGGGTAGTGTATTTGCTGAGAGAATTATTATCTGGTCTGATGTTTGTCATTTAATTATGTAGTGATGTAATTATGTAGTGATGTAATTATGTGTGATGTAATCATGTTTGCTGTTTACAGTCCTTTGCCCCCCCGTGGAGGTCCCATTGTATAACTTGTGTATTGTTCCTATTGTGCCTCTTTGTATTATGTGCCCCTCTAACACCGGCCCCACTGCCTTCCCATATGTGGCTTGAAGTCACCTGTATCCTATTGTATTCTAATATGTGTGGATCACTTGTTCCTTGTGTATATAAACACTCTGTGTTCTACAATAAATCAGTTCTTGTGTTATCCCTACACTGGGGTTCCATGGTGCTTGGGGTAAACTTCCTGTATCCAGAGTTCTTGTTCTACCCCTACACTGGTGTTGCCTGGTGCTTGGGTAGCTTCCTGTATCCAGAATTATTGTTCTACCCCTACACTGGTGTTTCCTGGTGCTTTGGTAGCTTCCTGTATCCAGAGTTTTTGTTCTACACCTACACTGGTGTTTCATGGTGCTTGGGTAGCTTCCTGTATCGAGAGGTCTTGTTCTACCCCTACACTGGTGTTGCCTGGAGCTTGGGGTAGCTTCCTGTATCCAGAGTTCTTGTTCTACCCCTACACTGGTGTTGCCTGGTGCTTGGGTAGCTTCCTGTATCCAGAGATCTTGTTCTACCCCTACACTGGTGTTGCCTGGGGCTTGGGGTAGCTTCCTGTATCCAGAGTTCTTGTTCTACCCCTACACTGGTGTTGCCTGGTGCTTGGGGTAGCTTCCTGTATCCAGAGTTCTGGTTCTACCCCTACACTGGTGTTGCCTGGTGCTTGGGGTAGCTTCCTGTATCCAGAGTTCTTGTTCTACCCCTACACTGGTGTTGCCTGGTGCTTGGGGTAAGCTTCCTGCACCCAGAGTGCATTCACCTTACACTGATTCTTGCCTAATTGACTGGGTGACTGGAGCTATGATCCTGGTTCCTGGCTGGTGGAATTCCTGAGTGTCGTCCTGGGCTAAGGAAGCACAGTTTTGGTGGAGCTACTCAGTACGAGTACGGGTATCCGTCACAAATATTATCCAAACAGTGCCAATAAAATAAAATTAAATAAAAGTGTAGTATTTTTGGAACAACCTAGCTTCATAATTGAGGACAAATACAAATGTCCATTGATTTAAATTTGCCCCCTGGGATGATCACATGTTTGGGGCGGTGTGTCACTGCCTCACTCAATCTCCTGCTTGCTGCTGTAAATGGAGCTACACTAGTGATACCACAGAGCTTACAACTAAAATGGAGCTACATTATTGAAACCACAGAGCTTACAACTGAAATGGAGCTGCACTAGTGATTCCATAGCTACAATCCAAATGGATCTACACTAGTAGCATAATCCATTCCCTTGTAAGCTCTGTGGTATTACTATTAAATCTTTACTTAAATGGTTAGCTCTGTGGTATCTCTAGTGTAGCCCCATTTCAACTGTAAGCTCCGTGGTATCACTAGTGTAACCCTATTTCAGCTGTAAGCTCTGTGATAACAGTAATGTAGCCCCATTTCAATTATAAGCTCTGTGTTATCACTAGTGTATACCTATTTCAGTTATAAGCTCTGTGGTATCAGTAGTGTAGCCCCATTTCAATTGTAAGCTTTGTAGTATCACTTTCCTTACATCACAACATTAATGCCAACTTTAAAATTAACAAAAAGTGGTGGTCTGGCACATTGGGCTGGGATGATAGTAGAAATGGTCCATTTGATTGTATTCCACCCCCCACCCCAGGCCACAAGTTGCCAGCCCTCCCCTACTGTGGAGCTGTCAAAAAGGAGGCTGACTGTCACTTTAATGTCATTACATTATTGAATAGTGTCTAGCCTTCGATTCATTGTTTTTGCCCCTCAGTCTGGACTTTGAGGAAAGACATTTGGAATCCCCTGCTCTAACATAGTTACATAGTTACATAGTTACATAGTAATTTAGGTTGAAAAAAGACTTGCGTCCATCCAGTTCAACCCTTTTCCTATTCCTGTTTACCATCGCTGACCCAAATAAAGGCATCCGACTCCAAATGGCAATCAGATTTCTCCCTGGATCAACAAGCCCTAACTAAATATTAATCCCAATACTAACGTGCATAGCCCTCTATATTATGCTCTTTTAAATAAGTATCCAGGCCCCTTTTAAAGGCATCTAATGTATTTGATAGCACCACCTCCTCCGGGAGTGCATTCCATACCTTTATTGTCCTTACTGTAAAGAAACCCTTCCGCTGTTGTAGACTAAATCTCCTTTCCTCAAGTCTAAGCGGGTGGCCCCTTGTCCTGTGTACTGTTCTGTTAATGAACAGGTCTTTTGAAAGCCCTTTATATGGGCCTTGAACATATTTATATAGTGTTATCATATCCCCTCTAAGACGCCGTTTCTCTAGTGTGTACAAGTTTAACTTTTCTAGCCTCTCTTCATAACTAAAACTTTCCATTCCCCTTACTAGTTTTGTAGCCCTCCTCTGCACTCTCTCTAGTTCCATAATGTCCTTCTTCAGAAAGGGCGCCCAGAATTGAACAGCATATTCTAGGTGGGGTCTTACCATGGACCTGTAAAGAGGCATAATTATATCTTCCTCCCTTGAGTCAATACCCCTTTTAATACATGCCAATATCTTATTGGCCTTTGCAGCTGCCAGCTGGCACTGCATGCTACTGCAAAGTCTATTGTCTACCATTACTCCTAAATCCTTTTCATTAGTAGATTTCCCCAGAGAAACACCATTTAAACTATATGTTGCATTTTTATTATTATACCCAAAATGCATAACTTTACACTTGTCTATATTGAATCTCATTTGCCATTTGCCTGCCCAGTTACTCAATTTGTCCAAGTCCTCTTGTAATGAAGACACATCCAGTTCAGACTTTATTACCTTACTTAATTTTGTGTCATCGGCAAACACTGATACATGGCTTCCTATGCCCTCTGGGAGGTCATTAATAAACAAATTAAAAAGAAGAGGACCCAGGACAGATCCCTGAGGCACTCCACTTATCACGTTTATCCAACTGGAGAACTTGCCATTTACTACCACTCTTTGCATTCTATCTTTCAGCCAATTTCCCATCCACTCACAAACATTTTGCCCTAGTCCTATTTCATTCAATTTGTACAGTAACCTCTTGTGTGGAACCGTATCAAATGCCTTGGCAAAGTCTAAATAGATCACGTCAACCGCCTCTCCCTCATCTATATTATTACTTACTTTTTCATAAAATGCGATCAAGTTTGTTTGACAAGACCTATCTTTCACAAAGCCATGTTGGCTATTGCTAATGATATTCCTGTTCCAGCAGAATTCTTGAATATATTCCCTTAGCAACCTTTCAAACAGCTTCCCTACCACAGATGTCAAGCTTACGGGTCTGTAATTTCCTGGCTGGGACTTTGATCCCTTTTTAAATATGGGCACCACATCTGCTTTACGCCAATCCATGGGCACCATACCAGAAATAAAAGAATCCCTGAAAATCAGATATATCGGTCTGGCCAGGGTCTGGCCTAGCTCCCTAAGTACCCGTGGGTGTATACCATCTGGCCCCGGAGCCTTGTCTACCTTGACACCATTCAATTGTTTTAACACTTTTTCTTGTGTTAGCCAGTCCCATGCTTGCTGTGCCTGTTCTGTAAAAGTAGTTTGCAGATTCTTGTCCAATGGGTCTTCCTTGGTAAAAACAGAAGAAAAGAAATTAGTTAAAATATCTGCCTTCTCTCTGTCCCCTTTGACCATCTCACCCGTTTCAGCTAACAAGGACCCAACATTATCAGACTTTAATTTTTTGCCATTAATGTATTTAAAGAATTTTTTTGGGTTGCTTTTGCTCTCCTTAGCAATATTTTTTTCATTCTCCAGTCTAGCTAATTTAATAGCCTTTTTACGGGTTTTGTTGACATTTTTGTATTCTGCAAATGCCTCTGCTGATCCCTCAGCTTTGTAATGTTTAAATGCCGCTTTCTTGTTATTTATTTCATGAATTACTTTACTGGTTAGCCACATTGGTTTCAATTTGCTTCTTTTGTATTTGTTTCCAACAGGGATAAATTTATATGTGTATTTTTGCAATATTATTTTGAAGGCATTCCACTTACCTTCTGTGTTTTTTCCTGAAAATATTTTATCCCAGTCAACGAGACCAAGGGATGAATTAAACCTGCTAAAGTTGGCCTTTTTAAAATTCAGTGTTTTGGTGGAACTCGTATCAACTTGTTTTTTTGAATTAATCTCAAACGATACCATGTTATGGTCACTATTCCCCAAGTGCTCCCTTACTTGGATGTTAGAGATAAGTTCTTCATGGTCAGTTATTACCAAATCCAGACATGCATTCCCTCTGGTTGAGGTCTGCACTAGTTGTGACAAAAATTGTCATTCAACAAGTTCAGAAACTTGCTGCTTTTAGCAGAGTTAGCTATTCCATTTTTCCAGTCTATTTCTGGATAATTAAAATCCCCCATAATTATAGTTCTCCCTATTTGGGAAGCCTTTTCTATTTGCATTAATAGCTGTGTTTCTTCAAGGTCACCAATGTTTGGTGGTTTATAACAAATACCCACTAATATTTTCTGGGCAGTTTTATCCCCAGTGACTATTTCAACCCACAGGGATTCCACATGTTCACTACTGTCCTCACATATATCTTCCCGCAATTGAGGCAATAATGCTGGTTTGATATACAGACAGACCCCACCACCTCTTTTGCTTGACCTATCTTTTCTAAATAACATGTAGCCCTCTAAATTGATTGCCCAATCATGTGTGTCATCCCACCATGTTTCTGTTATGCCTATCAAGTCATAGTTTTCAATTTCAGCTACCAGCTCCAGTTCCCCTATTTTACCAGTTAAACTTCTGGCATTTTCAAGCATACAATTTATGCCACTGCTGTGTTCCATTTGTGATTTAATTTTGTTGTGGCTTATAGTCTTCTCCCTATCATCTGTACTAACCCTGCCCCCAGATCCTCCCACCTGGTTATTAACTACATCGCCTTCCCTTTCTATACTATCTATCCCAGTATTTATTGGCCCCTCCCCCCCCCTTCCTAGTTTAAAATCTCCTCCAACCGTCTGGTAATCCTCTCCCCAAGCACTTGAGACCCTCTTGCATTCAGGTGCAATCCATCCCTGCTATAGAGATTGTACCCCAAAGCAAAATCAGCCCAGTGCTCTAAAAACCCAAAGCCCTCCTTCTTACACCAAGACTTCAGCCATGCATTGAGCTCCCTAATCTCCCGCTGTCTCTCTGGCGTAGCGCATGGCACAGGTAGTATCTCTGAGAATACTACCTTGGAGGTCCTGTTCCTAATCTTACTGCCTAAATCCCTAAAATTACCTTTTAGGACTCTCCACCTTCCTCTAACTTTGTCATTGGTACCAATATGCACCAAGACAGCTGGATCCTCTCCAGCCCCTCCCAATAATCTGTCCACCCTGTCTGCAACATGCCGAACCCGGGCACCCGGGAGACAGCAAACCATTCGGTTGCTGCGATCAGAGCCACAGATTACCCTATCTGTTCTCCTAATAGAGTCCCCTACCACCACAACCTGCCTAGGCTTCACTTCCCTCTGGATCCCCTCTGTGCTAGAGGAGCTGTTCTCCCGGCTGTTAGGGAGAACAGTCCTCTCCAGCAATTCCACCTCTGGGTTTGCCTTCCCAACATCTTCACTTAAATGAGCAAATTTGTTTGGATGGAAAAACTCAGGACTGGCTGCCCTCTTCCTCTTCCCTCCCCCACTGCAACCACTTCTAACTGTCACCCAGCTATGTGCCTGGTTCCCTTCTAGCTGATCTCCTCCCTCTTTGCTAGGTGACCCAGCTAGACTCTGCTCCGTTAGCAAGAGACTCCTCTCAAGGTTGTCAATGTCTCTCAATGTTGCAATATGACCCTCTAGAGCTCCAATCTGAGCTTATAGAAGGGCCACTTGCTCACATTTGCTACAGCGGTATGGACCCTGGAACTGCTGTTCCAAGCATGCATACATATGGCATGATGTGCACTGAGTGAGATCTCCAAACTTGCTCATCTTGTATGGTGCAAGTGTGAGTTCCTAAAAATGTAAGCAATTAATTTACCTGTGTTGCACTACCTCCTCTGTTTCACCAACTGCTGTGTTTCACAAACTGCACACTTATTACAGAGCACTTAGGAAAGAGCACACTCTATTTGTGAGCAAGCTCTGTGAGTCCTGTACCTAGATTTATACAGGCCTACACAGGGGATTGTTCACAAACCCCACCCTTAATTAATTAATTACACACACTCCCAGAGAAAAACACAACCTTTTAAACTTTAACCCTTTAACCTTCTTACTGCAGGTTAGAATGTCAACACAAAATACACTTTTTCCAATGCTGGGATGTCCAACTGTTCAATTCAAATTACTCCAGAACATGAAAATCACCTTCCAATCTAATGCTATTTCCTTCTTCTTTCAGGAACTCCAGAGAGATGCGCAGTTCCTGGTGGATGGAGCAAGCATATTTGATATTGTCCAAGGGGAAATAGGTAAGAAAACCTGTTCAACGTGAAATAGAGATTTAGTAGCCATATCTATAACACAGATCACCGGGAAACTTAAATAAATTAACCCTTTGAGTGCCAGGGGTGTGTGCATTGCATACTCCTCTGGCACTCAAAGCGTTAAAGCAATACTAGCACCTCCTCCTATTAATAACCTTACCTTATTATAGTAATCAGATCCTAATGTTTCCTATGAGTTCTGCCCTTGTGCTTTTGCTCACCTTTAACCCTTTGAGTGCCACTGGGGAACACAACTCATTGCAAGGCAATGCGTTGCATGCCCCACTGGCTCTCAAAGGGCTAATGAGTCCTGGATATGTCTTTTGGATGTAGACATGACTCTTGCTAGCAGAACACCTAGACTCCAAACTCCACCCATTCCAGTATTGTCATCGTCTGTTACTTTATACAATCTATCAGCAACAGTTTGGAAAACAAAAATTGGAAGTAAAAGTGGAAGGAATTCAACGTTCATATATAAAGAAGAAAAGAAAAAAACAAGAAAACGTCAATAGTGCCTATTATTCAATGTAACTAATAGAACAAAGAAATAAAATAGTGCACTCATGTTTAGGTGTGATTTGAGGGCACATACGTGCTGCTTCATGACAATCAGGTGTGCTGAGAATCTAAACCCATCTTGCCTCGGGCAATCCATCTGTAATTCTTCGATAAGGAACTGCTCCTCTGCTAAGTATGATAAATTTCATTACGATGAATTTAAATTTTAAAAACATACTATGCGTTTTGCAGCAATCATCACTGCTTTATCCAATATGTAAGAATCTATAGTTATTATTGTTGCATACTTGATAAAGCAGCAATGTATGCTGTGAAACGCGTCATATGTTTTAAAATGTTTCTAAAGCTTTAAATTCATCATAGTAAAATGTATCATACTTATCATAAATGTATCATACTCATTGTCCAAGCCAAGATGTCTATTTCATCCAAAGGGTAAAACAAATAATCATATATTATTTTAATCCATAGGTGATTGCTGGGTTTTGGCTGCTGTTGGCGCGTTAACATTACACAGAAAATATCTAGATAACGTTATTCCCAAGGATCAAGAGTTTACGTACAAATATGCTGGGATTTTTCACTTTAGGGTACGTGCTTGATAACGATTGATTAACTCATGGTATATATTTATTCAAAAAGCATTCAGGTGTTTCACCTTAACCCTTTGAGTGCCAGAGGGGTACGCAACGCATTGCAAAGCAATAACAACCATTTCAGTGCTAGGGGAGATGAGTAATGGCATTGAATGGAGGAGGTAATGTCAGGCTAAAAAGAAATTGTCTGCATGCATGCCTTAATGAGTATAATCTATAAATCTAAATAATTCAAAAAAATGATTTTCAAAATTGGAAAGCTAGTAAACTATATTTGTGGTATTAAAAGTTCTTTAAAATCACTAAAGGTGTTTTTAAGTAATAGTGTCCCTTTAAATAATTCAATATTAAGTCATAAAGTAATTTTATGGCAAGCACAGAGGCTTCTTATTATACATTTCATTCCTCACTGCCACCCCCAGCAGCAAAGGAAACTTTATTACAACAATGTACAAACAAAAGAAAAAGCTTGATGGTATCAACTCCTCCCCTCAACCAATCACGATTCTCTGTCCCCCTATAACTGGGATGCAGCAACTGAAGTCTTCCTCTTTCTTTGCTGCTTCCCTCAGATAATTATCATGTACCTTTTCTGTTACATGACCTGTTTGTGTTGGTTGTAATAAATTGAATTTTGTTAGGTAATATTAATACCAAGGTGCAAGTATTTTTAAATGAGTTTTTTTGTTGTTTTCTTTTACATTGTCTTCTGAATTGATTGATTGATTGATTGATAATCTGAGAATTTTTGAAATCTTTAAAATGGATCTAGAATTTACACACCAGTGAAGATGTTCATATTAGGAATCAGAAAGGGGGAGGGGCATTTTGAATTCGGGTATTAATGCTGCTTATTTTTATCTCTAGTTTCAGTTCTTAAAAATGTTTATATTTATTACAGAGTTTGAAAAGTTTGAATATATTTTCACACAAATTGCGGTTCTAACTACAATACTATCCTAATAAAAATAGATTGCAAGAGGTTATTTTTGGTATTTTCAGAAATTACATTTTTCATAAATAAACCTTTACATTTTGCATATTCTTAAGCTAAAGATTATTTTAAACAGCAAATTCCACTTTTTATACCACAGAAACTCTAAAATAAAAATACAGTTTTCCCATTAATGATGAACAATGATTATGTTTAGTGTGGTAATATGAAGAAGATATAGTTACAGGAATCCCAGCACCTCGTAATAATAATCCTCCACTTAAAGGGATAGTAATGTTTCATAATAAAAGCAGCTCTAATTAATCATCATAGATTTTGGACTTTGGAGAGTGTTATTTCAATTCTGTCAGAGTTGTAGTTCAAGAGTAATTCAATGACAAAGTATCCTCCTCCTGCCCCTTTTACTGATGTAACACTGTTCAGCCAGATCAGAAGGGAGGTGACCAGGTAGACTGCAGATAGGAACAATCTTCAATTAAGATAAGGGAAAAACCTGAAAAGCTTGTCAAGGGGGGCAGGGCTTTCATTGTTCTCACAGTAAGAAGATTGTCCCCTGCTGTTATCTGTCTGGTCTATGGACTGGATTCCACATCTGAGAAGAGATGGCTTACACTAGGTAAAAGGGGCGGGAGGGGGAAACTTCGCTTGTGAATATCTCTCAAACCATAAAGGTTTGAGAGATAAGACTTACATCGTTCGTCATGTTTTTTTAATGCCTACAAAATAAAATAAAGAAAAAACAAATTATTACTATCCCTTTAACTCAAGGGGATAGCAATGCTTAATATTGAAAACATATATATTGCAAGGTCTCTTCTGCTGAATAAAACCTTTGTACTAACACTGCTGAGAGATGTTTATTCATTGCAGCTCAAACTTACATTTTTGAGTGCAGTACCTTCATGGCCTGAAATGTTACAGTGGTGCTGTTGCTATATCATATTATGGTGCTTTATGATCAACTGACCAGAACCATCCATAGACATAAATAATAACAGCACCACCATAACATTTGAGGCCATGGAAGAACGACACCGAAGTATGAGCTGTAAAAATCAATCAGCAGTGTGGGTACCTTTTGGTTTTTCTCAAGGTCACTATGGTACAGTTGGTCTGTGCCCGGGCATCTTAATACAAGAGCCTCATTACATCATGAGATTTGCCTATCTCGCTTTTGATAATGTAACACCGCAATTCTGTCTTCTCCAAAGCTTTTCTTTGTGTTTTCAGAAGGATTATGATGTTTGCGATATGAAACCGTGGACAGTGGTTAGTGCCAAGTCCTTTCCCAATTAGTAAATATTTATATATTTCTTTTGACAATAGGCATGTTTTAGTGACTTTACTAATCATATTATTGTGAAAGCTCAAGATCCTGATATCTAAAATCAGTCTGAAAATAAAGCAGACCTACAGTAAACTCCCACTCACTGAATAAACAAACACAAATTCATAAATGAAAAAAAAATCATTAGGGCTGTCCCAGAATAGACTGCATGTTCTTACAGCTACATTCGCTAAGTCAGTGGTTCTGAAACCTGTGGAACCCCAGGTTTCCCTGCAGAAGAACCAAAGATTATCTGGTGAATATCTGAGTAATAGCACATATGGCTGAGGTGTTACTGGAGGTGTGGTTTTGTGACCAGTGGGACAAGACTGGGGTGTCAGGCAGTATAAGTGTAATTCTGTAGCTACCAATGGACAGTAGAACAAGACTGGGGTGTCAGGCAGTAAAAGTGTAATTCTGTAGCTACAAATGGAGAGTGGAACAATACTTGGTGCCAAGCAATGTATGTGTGGTTCTGTGGTTAGTGGAACAAGGCTGGCATGTCAGACAGTGCATGTATGGATCTGTGACCAACAGTGAACAGTGGAACAGGGATGTGGTGTCATACAGTGCATGTGCGGTTCTGTGATCAATACTGAACAGTGGAACAAGGATGACATGTTAAACATCGTATGTGTGGTTCTGTGATTGCCAGTGGACAGTGGAACATGGCTGATATGTCAGTAAGTGGGGTTCTGTGATTACCAGTGGACAGTGGAACATGGCTGGGTGTGAGACAGTGTACGTATGGATATGTGACCATCATTGACCCATGGAACAATGATGGGAAATCAGACAGTGTATGTATAGTTCTGTGACTCACAGGGGACAGGGGAATAAGGGGAGGAAGTTACACAGTGTATGTGTGGTTCTGTGACTACCAGCAGACAGTAGAATAAGGGGAGGGTTTTAGACAGTGCATGTGTGGTTCTGTGACTACCAGCAGACAGTACAAAAAGGGGAGTGTGTTAGACAGTGTATGTATAGTTCTGTGACTAACAGGGGACTGAGGAATAAGGGGAGGGTATTAGAGTGTGTATGTGTGGTTCTGTGACTACCAGCAGACAGTAGAATAAGGGGAGGGTGTTACACAGTGTATGTATAGTTCTGTGACTACCAGCAGACAGTAGAATAGGGGGAGGGTGTTAGACAGTGTATGTGTGGTTCTGTGACTACCAGCAGACAGTAGAATAAGGGGAGGGTGTTAGACAGTGTATGTGTGGTTCTGTGACTACCAGCAGACAGTAGAATAAGGGGAGGGTGTTACACAGTGTATGTATAGTTCTGTGACTACCAGCAGACAGTAGAATAAGGGGAGGGTGTTAGACAGTGTATGTGTGGTTCTGTGACTACCAGCAGACAGTAGAATAAGGGGAGGGTGTTACACAGTGTATGTATAGTTCTGTGACTACCAGCAGACAGTAGAATAAGGGGAGGGTGTTAGACAGTGTATGTGTGGTTCTGTGACTACCAGCAGACAGTAGAATAAGGGGAGGGTGTTACACAGTGTATGTATAGTTCTGTGACTACCAGCAGACAGTAGAATAAGGGGAGGGTGTTACACAGTGTATGTATAGTTCTGTGACTACCAGCAGACAGTAGAATAATGGGAGGGTATTAGAGTGTGTATGTATAGTTCTGTGACTACCAGCAGACAGTAGAATAAGGGGAGGGTGTTACACAGTGTATGTATAGTTCTGTGACTACCAGCAGACAGTAGAATAATGGGAGGGTATTAGAGTGTGTATGTATAGTTCTGTGACTACCAGCAGATAGTAGAATAAGGGGAGGGTGTTACACAGTGTATGTATAGTTCTGTGACTACCAGCAGACAGTAGAATAATGGGAGGGTATTAGAGTGTGTATGTATAGTTCTGTGACTACCAGCAGACAGTAGAATAATGGGAGGGTATTAGAGTGTGTATGTATAGTTCTGTGACTACCAGCAGACAGTAGAATAAGGGGAGGGTGTTAGACAGTGTATGTATAGTTCTGTGACTACAAGCAGACAGTAGAATAAGGGGAGGGTGTTACACAGTGTATGTATAGTTCTGTGACTACCAGCAGACAGTAGAATAGGGGGAGGGTGTTAGACAGTGTATGTGCGGTTCTGATATTACCAGTGTACAGTGGCAGAAGACTGAGTTGTCAGGTAATGTCTGTGTGGATCTGTGACTACTAGTGGACAGTGGAACAAGGCTGGGGTGTCAGACAGTGTATGTGTGGTTCTGTGACTACCACTGAACAGTGAAACAATTATGGGGTATCATACAGTGTATATGTGGTTCTGTGACTACCAGTGGACAGTGGAACAAGGCTGGGGTGTCAGACAGTATATGTATGGATTTGTGCCCACCATTGAACAGTGAAACAAGGATGGGGTATCATACAGTGTATATGTGGTTCTGTGACTAACAGTGAACAGAGGAATAAGAGAAGGGTGTTAGACAGTGTACTTGTGGTTCTGTGACTACTAGTGGGACAGTGGAACAAGAATGTGTGTCAGACAGTACAGTTGGGGTTCTGTCCCTTCCAGAGTGCAGTGGAGCAGAGCTGGATGCTCCCACTCTTTATGCTGCATTGCGCAGGGCAGTTTCGTCTCTTGCTCAGCGAAATGCCTGAAGAGTATGCAATGCAATGCTTTGAAATGTGTTGCATACCCTTCTGACACTCAAAGGGTTACATACAACAAGGCTAACACAACATATAGCTGATTTTGAAACAAGGTGATAAGTCCATTTTAATTCAAGGTGACATGTCCCTTTTCAGAGCAAAAAGAAAAAATTCATAAAGTGCCCCCTTGTGCTTAAGCAGAAAAATCCTATTAGTCTGATCAGTTAAACTGCACTTGAAATGAAGAAACTTAAAGGGATAGTAATGTTTCACAAATACACAAGCTCCAATTAATCTTCAAAATATTTGGGCAATAGAGAGTGATATTTCATTACTGTCAGAGTTTTCGTTCAAGAGTAATTGAATGATAAAGTATCCCCCTCCCGCCCCTTTTTCCTAGTGAAAGCCGCCTCCCCTCAGATGTGGAATCTGGTCACTTGACTGAACAGATTGCAGCAAGGGACAATCTTCTTACTGTGATCATAAGGAAAACCCTGCCCCCATTGACAGATTTTTCAGGTTTTTCCTTATCCTTATGATCACTGAAGATTATCCCTCTCAGTGATCCATCCGGAGTCTTGCTGCTCTGAGGTGAGCAGTGTTACATCAGTAAAAGGGGTGGGAGGGGGATACTTTATCATTCAATTACTCTTGAACTACAACTCTGACAGTATTGAAATAACACTCTCCATGGCCCAAATACTATGATGATTAATTAGAGCTGCTTTTATTATGGAACATTGCTATCCCTTTATGAACTTATCTGAACTGTAATTATCACTACTTAATGGCATTGTTTACAACTTTGCCATGAGTGAGATCAATATTAAGTCCAACAAGTCCATAGTAATAGCAGAAAAAATAAATTGTATTACGGTTCATTATAACCCCTTGGTTTCCAGGAAGATCTCTCTAGTAGGGATGGGTGAAAATTTTAGCCTCAAACTGAAATCAGCGAATAATGGCACTTCCCGCTTTGCGAATAATTTCCCACAAAATGTGCCCTTTTTCTGCCTTTTCCTCCTAGCTCATTCCATTGAAATCAATGGGAACATTGAATTTACACACAAGGCATAACAAATATTATTTTATTTTACAAAGGCATTGTTTAAAAGGGGCATGAGGGTGCCTGTGTTGGTGGGGTGTGGAGAAAGAATTGGCTGAAGAGGGAATGTTTGTGGGGCTGGGGGTTTGTTTACTGGGATTGGGGGGGTAGTTAATAAAAAATAAATCCTCCAGATATGGTATATGAGGGGTCTGAGGAGGGTGTCTGTATTGGTGGGTGGAGTCTGGGGAATGAATCAGTTGAACAGGCAATTTGTTTTGGGGGGGGGGTTCTTGACTGGTATTGGGAGGACATTTAATAAAAAAATAAATAAAATAAATAATTTGTATGTAAAGTGATAGAGACATGAACCCCCTGACATAATTTGCCACTGGGGTGGACTGATATTTGACTTGATAGAGTATTTTGTAGAGGATGATTTGTTAGATTTGTTGTTAAAGGCCCAATCCCTGAGGAAACATTGATTTGTAGGACTTAGACTTATTAGAGGCACAAGCCCTGAAGAAACATTGATTTGTAGGACTTAATCTTGTTTGGCACAAGCCCTAAGGAAGCATTGATTTGTAGGACTTAACCTTGTTAGAAACAAACCCCCAAACATTGTTGTTGGTTTTTTTTATAGGGCTATGTTTTTTTTATTATTATTATTATTATTATTACTATTTTATTTTTTTAAAGCACAAGCCCTGAAAAAAAGGCACTACTGGCCTATTGCCAGCAGGTCATGTTGGCCAGTGGCCACTGGCCATTGTCAAATGTCCTCCTGAGGCCCAAAGTAAAATTTGCAACTGCTGTTCTTGCTGCTGCTGAGTTGTTTAAGCAGCAGGATGATTAGGCAGTTGAAAAGGGATGGGATCAACAATAGCAGTAACATGGGTGATGGATGATGAAGGTTCCACTTGCCACAGCTAGCTCCAGTGAAATGCCTGAGGCAGTAGCAACAATGTAAGTAGCCTCTAGTATATGTGGAGAAAAGAAGAAGTTGGCCAATATTTTTTCTCCTCCTGCCCCTCCTCCAAAATCATGGGTGTGTTGTTAATAAAATATACATTTTTCCCTTGAGAGCAGGAACGGTGCCTCTCATCAGCAACTGCAATGTGCACAGTGTGTGTGTGGTAAATAACATCTGGGTGCACAACTGTATCCAAACACCATGACACCAGAACCCAAATATTGCCGCTGTCACTATACCCCTTGTCCCAAACCTGCTTAGTACACATGACAGCTTGCTGACAGTTTTGCTGACAGTTTAATAGTAATGATGAACCCTCTCTGCCAGCGTCTTAGCATATTCTGCAGGATGGAAACTCCTCACATGATGCTTGATGCCCTGCTTTTGATTATCCTCCACCACACTGGCATGTGCGGTCACTGCACCACACAGTGTGTAATGGGTGGAGATGAACTGCCACATCCTAACATCAACAGAGTGGCTATCTTTTGGCGGGGGAGGTAAGGATGAATGAGGTGGATTGGCAGAAGATGTAGTTACCCTAGAGGAGGAAGATGATGGTGATGGTGAACTAGTTGTTTCACTTGTCATAGAACTTCCAGTCTCTGCCTAGGTTTCTCTATTCTGGAGAGTCAGGGGGTACAGTAACAGCAGTGCTTAATTTCTATGGTGGGTGTTTGGCTTTAACATGTTTGACATAAATATCATGGTGTCTGTGTTTCACATGTGTTATCAGGGTGGTTGTGCCAAGGTGTGTTCCCTCCTTTCCTCTTCTCACTGACTTGTCACAAATTGTGCACAGTGCCGTTGGTGATAACTGCACTGTGCCTTCCTAAAGAGAAAAATAGTCTCACACCCATGACTTCAGGGAGGAGGGAACAGGTGGAGAAAAATGGCCTCTTTCATCTTGTCCTCCACATTACTCTTCACTCTCTGAGGCAGAGGATGATGCTGCTAGTGTTTATGCTACTGCCTCAGAGTCAGCACTGCAACTAGGACCACAAGTATTGTGCCGCTGGCAAGTGTAACCTGTCCTAGTCCCGCATCACTTGTTGACCCCATTTCCTCTGTGTCCACGGTGGTCTGCGGCACACTAGCTTGCTCCTCAGCATCCTGCTACCCTTGCAACACAGTGAAGCAGGAATTAGAGCAGTTGCAAATTCCAAAAGCTCACTGCTGGTGGAGGTGGTGATGCCCATCCTCATCCCTGTCTGCCATTCCTTCTCAGTTTCTGCTAAAAAGGCCATCAATGTCTCTTCTACCCTAGCTTCCCCAGCATCATCATCATCACCACCACCACTAGTCCCTCCATGTTGCTGCAGACATCTCACTGCTGCTTGGAGGAGGTGACGAGCAGTGTGACAGAGGGCTCCCTAATGTCACACTTGCCATTTCTTGGTGATGTGAAGAAGGCAGACTGACAGCAGTAGCAGCAGGCACAGGCAGCTGATCTGTGCTACTGGTGTTGCTGGTGGTACTATTTCTGCGCCTGCTATTCCACGACAGTTCTGGACTCTTCAGGATCATGTTCCACTTGGGCGCTGTAGTGAAGGGAATGGGACTCCCAGGGCCAGAGGAATAGTGTGGGCTCCCTTGACCGTTAGTCTGGATGCTATCAAGTGCCTCCCACGGGCTGCTTCACCATTACTGTTACTACTACTAACACCAACCACATCACGTTCTGCACCAGAGTCTTCCTCCTCACAGTCACGATTAATAGGAGAATATTGATTACCACCTCCTTCACTCCTAAGGCTAAGAAGCTGCTGGACCTAAGTAGTAGTACTAGCACTGGTGGTACTGCTTGGGTATGGCAAGTGTGACTTAGGGTCTCCTGCTGTCAAACTTGACATAATCTTCTCCCCCACCCCCTCCTGAGTATTACAAGACACACTGGCAGCAGTTTCAGCACTGGTGGCAGCAGGTTCAGCACAGGCTCAGAACTGGTGGCAGCAGGGGCCGCATGTCTGAGAGCAGGCACAGCACATCTGACAGCAGGCACAGTATTGGTGGCAGCAGGTTCAGCACTGGCAGCAAGCAAGGCACTGGTTGCAGCAGGAGCAGCATGTCTGACATTATGCACAGTATTGGTAGCAGCAGGCACAGCACTGGTGGCAGCAGGGGCAGCACGTCTTACAGCAGGAACAGCACTAGTGGCAGCAGGGGCAGCACATATGACAGCAGGCACAGTATTGGTGGCAGCAGGCAAGGCACTGGTTGCATCAGGGACAGCACATATGACAGCAGGCACAGTATTGGTGGCAGCAGGCACAGCAGTGGCAGCAGACAAGGCACTGGTTGCATCAGGGACAGCACATCTGACAGCAGGCACAGTATTGGTGGCAGCAGGCACAGCAGTTGTGGCAGCAGGGGCAGCATGTCTGTCAGCAGGCACAGCACTAGTGGAAGCAGGGGCAGCACGTCTTACAGCAGGAACAGCACTAGTGGAAGCAGGGGCAGCACGTCTGGCAGCAGGTACAGCACTGGTAGCAGGCACAGCACGGGTAGCAGCAGGGGCAGCACATCTGATAGTAGAAACAGCACTAGTGGCAGCAGGGGCAGCATATATGACAGCAGGCACAGTATTGGTGGCAGTAGGCACAGCATTGGCAGCAGGCACAGCACTGGTTGCATCAGGGACAGCACATCTGACAGCAGGCACAGTATTGGTGGAAGCAGGCACAGCAGTGATGGCAGCAGGGGCAGCATGTCTGGCAGCAGGCACAGCACTAGTGGCAGCAGGGGCAGCGTGTCTGGCAGCAGGTACAGCAATGGTGGGAGTAGGGTCAGCACATCCGGCAGCAGACACAGGCAGCTGACCAGTCCTGATCTCACTACCACCATTTTTGTCATCTTTATCTGTTTCAGTGCAGTGTTTCTCAACTTTGCTCCCCTTAGAAGGAACACCAGGGGAGGTGTATAAAAATCACTCTTAGGATATATTTACAGATTGTTGCTGAAATTCGCCATGACAGGCCATATTTATACAGAAGTAAGTTCAAGTTTATAAATATGTCTGTATGAGAATATTCTGAGAAAGTTCTCAGAGCATTCACTAAGTCACATGTATAACATACACTATCACTATATACTTTAATTAAGAACAGGTTATACCCGGCATTAATCACTAAAACTATTTTTAGAGCAAAAAGTGCATTTTTTATGCATATGTTGCAACACAATTCTTATTTGGACACAACCATTTCTACTCTACTTTTCAAAAAAGGTCAACTGGAGGAAGTTAGAGGGACCACATTTCCATTCTGCCATTCAGGAGATGAGAGCAGCAGAATACTTGTCCTCTGCTCTAGGGCAGCTATGTGGGGGGTTCAATGGACATCACTGGACATCAGTGAGCAACCTGCTCTTTCTCCACTGCACCACTGAGTTCTAAACACTAGAGGGAAACTGCACATTGGCTGCTGTGAGATGCCTGTGGTGGGCTACAAGATAATGTACATCACACCCAAAGCCTTAGACTGCCATTACACTTCAACAAAATTGCACGCAGCTCCTGTTTGATGTCAGGATCAAGGCTTAGTTCTCTCTCTAATGTTTAGAACTCTGTCTGGAAGCCATGTTCTTGTAGCCCAGCAGAGGCATCACTTCCTGTCATATTAGGCAATGGGCAGTTCTTGTAGTGGTTAGAACCCTGTGCTCTGGAGTCTTCATTCTGGGACTTTGTATTCTCCCAGAAGGGGGCTGCCTGAGATGAGGGCCACACATTTAAAATCCGGGAATGTCCTGGGCAATCAGGGACATGTGATAACCTTAGAACTAGTACTTAGCCAAAATGTTGCTAAAGGTTTATACATATCCTTATGTCACTTTGCAACAATTTTACAGACACGTTCTTTATTAATCCACTAGTATGAAGGCCGGTATACACAGGCTAAAGTGCACCCAGCTGCCCCGGAGCCGGGAGCAGAGACAGGACGTGAGCTGTCCGGAGCGGGGCAGCGCGTTTGGCGAGTCTCTACTGCGCGTGACTGCAGTCATGCTCAGTAGAGACTCGCTGAACACGCTGATCCTTAGCGAGGAACTCCAGACGGCTCACAGCAAAGCTCCCTGTGTGCGAAACCACTCTCTACTGCGCATGTGCGGTTATGGCTCACAGTGAGCGACGCATTCTACCACTTTATGTTATAGGATTTTTATACATTCTCCCCTTTGTCCCCAACAGTCAACAGATTGTTGGAGATGATTGTAGTTGAAGTCCAACAGCTGCAAAGGCAAAAGCTGGCTGTTTTAGGGCCTGGTTATTTACTTAAAAAAACAGAGTGTCTGGGGCAAATCTGGAGAGTTCCCAAGAATGGTTCTGACCCAAATCTCAGGATCTCAGGGTGACTGGTTAAATTAACAGGGTGAGAAGAGTCCTGTGTTACCTGCTGTATGATCTGTCCCAATTAACTGCTTCATTAGTATCTAAATTGATGCAGTTTCTCCGAGAATGGCAGAGAAGTCCTCATTGTCTTCTGTTTGTCCAGGAAGTGAAATTGTAGCATGGCAAAGCCTGCCTCCTTGTCGAGAGACTAGACCACTTTTGGGCATGGGAAAGTGGGAGCATATAGATTAAAATCTACATTATGTGAAACTTTAAGATGTAATATTTCAAAGAGTCAGCTCATTTTGAAACTCCCCAGGTATTGTAACAGATCCTCACTACCTCTAGTAGTGCCTTGTCCATCCTTTGTTAGTAGAGAGGGCAACAGAGAAGGTTCATTTGCAGGTTGATGTATTCTTCATGGGAGGGTCCACCAGTCAGCTGGAAACTCAAGAACTTGTGCTGAAGAAAAGAAGCAGATTACCTAGAGGTGTATTTACCAATCTGGGATATAATCCAGACAAAGACTGTGAACTGAGAGTCCACACTAGCCTCTAGTACATGTGAGCAGGTCCATAATCATAGTGGGAGCTGAGGGTGCAGCTGTGCCAGGGGCATTTGAGTTGAATAGGTTCTGGTTATTCATATGTGAAAATATTTCTGTGTTAGAGGGCCCAAGTCCTCCAGTGACTAGTTACTCCATTACTTGTGAGTACCAGTATATCAGAGGCAATGGGGGACCAGTGAAGTTGCAAGTGAATCCAGTTATGCTAAATTTAGGGGATTATTCTGTTCTCTCGTTATGTTTCACACACCTCTGGTCCTTAAAGGGTTAAACCCAGAGTTAGTAGACCTGTTAGTGTAAATTTGGTCCATGCTTCATTATGATAATTAATGTGCAGATTTGACTATTCCACTATTACAGAGATAGGATACCCTTTGGCTCTCCGGACGTTGGCAGGTTGGGGATGAAGGAGGATATAGTCCCCACTAGCTGGAGAGACAAAGATTGCCTAATTCTGCACTATTAGCTACCACTTACATCTCTGTCTATATCACTTTCTTTCTCTTTATTCAAGTTCTGGCAGTTTGGAGAATGGGTTGATGTCGTGGTCGATGATCGATTACCAATGCTGAATGGAAGATACCTGTCTGTGCAGCCACGTACCAACAATGAGTTCTGGCCATCGCTGCTGGAGAAGGCATACGCTAAGTAAAAAAGACACTGGGTTCTTTATATCTCTATTTAGATTTTATTCATAATATCAGACTATTCTTTCTTTTAATTTGAAGTTAAAGGGATAGTAATACTTTGTTTTATCTTTCTTTTATTTTGTAGGCATTAAAAAAACATGAAGAAGGATATAAGTCTTATCTCTCAAACCTTTATGGTTTGAGAGATATTCACAAGCAAAATTTCCCCTCCCGCCCCTTTTACCTAGTGTAAGCCATCTGTTCTCAGATGTGGAATTCAGTCCATAGACCAGACAGATAACAGAAGGGACAATCTTCTTCCTATGAGAACAATGAAAGCTCTGCCCCCCTTGACAAGCTTTTCAGGTTTTTCCCTTATCTTAATTGAAGATTGTCCCTCTCTGCAGTCTACCTGGGCACCTCCCTTCTGATCTGGCTGAACAGTGTTACATCAGTAAAAGGGGCGGGAGGGGGATACTTTGTCATTGAATTACTCTTGTACTACAACTCTGACAGAATTGAAATAACACTCTCCAAAGTCCAAATACTATGAAGATTAATTAGAGCTGCTTTTATTATGAAACATTACTATCCCTTTAAAGGGATAGTAATGTCACAAATTAAAGCTACATACGATTGCTCAATTAAATTTTTTTATATTTCATAGTATCTTTTGAGAATCCTTTACCTTCATAATCTTCTTGAAAATATCCCCCCCCCCGCCCCTTTCCATCAGATCATGCTGAATTCTGTCAGATTCAAAAGCCTGTCCAGACGGATTGCAACAAGAGACAATATTGTACCAGTATAAGGAAAACCCTCTCCCGATTCTCCAAAAAGTTCAGGGTTTTCCTTATACTGACACATGCAATATTGCCCCGCGTTGCACTCAATCCGGTCACGCAAACAGCTTTTGGATCTCAGGGAACTCTGCATGACGTGATGGAAAGGGACAGGAGGGGGAAGTTTTAAAGGGTTAGTAAACCCCCCAAAAAACTGTTGCCGAATTGAGAGGACTAATAAAAAAACATGTAATGCCCTTATTCCCATCTCTCAAACCATCCAGTAAAAGACTGAACATGTTATCTCTTGAAGTAGAATTGTCACTTTGTAACAAATAATAGATTTAAAGAGCGTCCAAAATCACCCATATTTATGTTAGTCATTTTTTATTTCAAGCAATAGTTTCTGAGATACTTATCAGCTGAGCTAGTACTGTTTGGTAGGAAGTCACAGTTGGTAATGTAGAGCAATGTGGAGTGTTTGTGTTTTCAAGGCATGCCTGGGGGTATTACACTAACTGACAAATAAATAAAGCTAAATATCTTATAAACTATGGATTTTAAAAAAATGGCGGACATAAATATAGTTTGCTTTTGAAAGCTTTTTCATAATTACCTAGGTGTTGCAAAGTGGCAGCTCCACTTTAAACAATGGCACAAGAACAAAATCCATAGGGGCCAGCAGGATTTTCTGTCCATTATATATATATATATATATATATATATATATATATATATATTAGCAGTGTGGGACGGCGTTGCCCGTCTTTTTTTTTTTTTTTTTTGTAGAAGTGTGTTGTGAAGGGGTGTGTTACTTGTTGTACAGAGTTGACACAAAGATACATACATAGAGAGACACACATTATCATACATACATAGACACATTCATACAGCCATTCATATACACACACACACAGATTTAATTATGCACATAAATGGAGACACACACAGACACAGATACACACAGTTACATGTAAACGTAGAGAATGTGAAGACTGTAGAAACGTACTGTGTGTGAGGCAAATGTGTGCGCCCCCAGCCCTCGCTAGTGATGATAATGCTGTGAGGAGTGGGTTATTGTCACGCAAAGTAACTGTTTATTTTACTCATGCAATGGGTAACATGGAGATGTGTCACTCTGAGAATTTGGCCCTTCAACCTGAGATTTGGGTGAAAAGCCTGAGTCGCTGAGTGAGACCCTGAGAGTTCCCAGGTATGGTGACTGGACCAGGCACCCAGCTAACATCAGTAACAGAAGTCACTTCCCTAAGACTCCAGCCCAAGAACACATGGAGCTGTAGTTGCTCCCTGGAACTGCAGTTTCAGAGTTTAACGGGTTAACAAGTGTCCCATGTAGTTCATAAGTTATAGCAGTGCACACATAGGAACTGTGTCTTTAAATTGTGTTCATAGCTCAGAAGTGCACAAGATTTAAAGACGGAGCTCTTATGTTTGTAGTAACATAAATTATGACAGTCCGGCAGGATCGGGCAGCTGTTAACACATTAATGTCTGCATTTTAGGATTTAGTTAACAGCTACATAAAGCAGGGGTTAACTGAATCCTGAAATGCAGACATTGTCTTAACAGCTGGCCGATCATGCAGGACTAAGTCATAATTTATTTTACTACAAACAGAACAGCTCCGTCTTTAAATCTTGTGCACTTTGTACAACGTGTCACACCAAGCACAACCATAACCTCCATACAGAATACACTGACTGCAGAGCTGACAGAGAAACTCACCACCCACCCTGCTGCTGCCCTTTCCTCCTGTATGGGCTAGTGTGCCATAATACAGCATGATTGTAAGAGAAAGACACACACAGACACAGTTAAACACAAACACCCAGACTCAGAGACACACACACACACTGTTACACATACATACATAGTTTTAGTTGTGACAGAGACACACACACAGAAGCTGCAACCAGTAAAAACCTGATAAAAATGTCGCCTCAGCTGGATCGTGCATCACCATTCCTTCCTATCAATATAGTACAGTGGGTAATCTATCCACAGCCCCCCCCCTCCGACCCAATGGTGAGGATGATGGGAGTAATGGTATTACAAGAAAAACACACACACACTGCAGAGCGGATGTCATTAATACTGCTCTTCCCTGCTCTGTCTGCTCCCTCTAACACAATTAAAGGCCGACAGCCAGCTCTGTCCAATAACCCTAATTGTAAGGCCGGTGCTAACTTCAGCAGCAATCCAGACTGAGTATAACTCACAGCAGAGCAATCGCCGGTCGTTGTTCGACTTCTGTGACCACCACAAACATTTGAAAACTTTGAGACTGAGCGTGTCTTCTCCAGCGACGTTGCATTTTGTACCCTGCTCCGTCCGCACGCTAAATATATTAACCTCTTGAGTGCCAGATGCATTGGAAACATCTGTGGCACTCAAGAGGTTAATATATTTAGCGTGCGGACAGAGCAGGGTAGAAAATGCAAGTTTGCTGGAGAAGGCACGCTCAGTCTCAAAGTTTTCAAAAGTTTCTGGTGGTCACAGAAGGCCAAGAGGAATGCAGGCATACACTGCCACTGTTTGTAATTATACCAAGACTCCAACGAGGTTTAAGTCCGGAGTGGTGGGGAATCTGCATGAAGGGAGGGCAGGAGATTCTGCTAAAAAAAAGTGAGATAGAGAGTGTGTGTGTGTGTGTGTGTAGGGCACATGTAATTCTTATTGTTTTTGTGTGTGTGGGTAGTGTCTGTGTGAGGCTAGCTTGTGTGTGTGTCGTTTTGGTGGTGTGGGGGAGAGGTGTTGGTGTGTGTCTGTGGTTTCAGAGCAAATGGCAGCCATTTTTGCTTTTTTCATTACTTGGATAGTGGTGGGCAGCCTGGATAGTGGGGGAGGGGCAAGCCCCTGCATGATTTTCATATGAAAATCACGCCCCCATTGAATCACCCTATGGAAACAGTAACTCCTCCTTAGTACCACCCCTGGGTGTGTTTGCCAGGCACACAGAAGTCTTCTTTTATATATATATATAGCAGTTTGGGACGGCGTTGCCCGTCATGTTATGCAGGAAATGTTTCTTTTTTTTTAAATAAATGTTATGATAGTGAATTATAGCGTAGGGTGTACGTGTCAGAAAGGTACACACAGTGATAGACAGAGACACATGCAACACACACATACACACACACATGCACTGACAACACAAACAGTGACACACAGCTGCAAATCAGAACATAAATACATACAGTGTGAGCAGTGTAAGTAACATACCTCCCAACATTTCATATGGCCAAAGAGGGACACTTGTGTTTTCGGTGGTGTTACTGGGGGCGTGGCTGGTGGTGTATTTTAGAGAATTTTTAACCCTTTGAGTGCCAGGGGGTAAGCAATGCATTGCATCCCCTCTGGCATTGAAATGGTTAAGTTACTCTTTCTGTAAGTGAATGATTTAGAAGAAGATGAAAGTATTTTTTACACAGACTAATTTAACAGATATATACAGAAGTTTATACCCACATTACCGTGGGTTTTACTGATGTGGAGCAATCTGATGCACTTGTATATTAGAGTGACCAGACCTCACCTTTAACCAGTGACACATATGAAAAATGCATACTGCAGGGCTGCTTTGATTTTGGTGCACTCCTGAAATATGCTTATTTCCTATGTGTCCCCGGTTAAAGGTGAGGTCTGGTCAGCCTACTGTATATACACCACACAGTGTGATCTCCTAAATAGAGGAGCAGAGGGATTTGGGTGTCAAACAGGGACTATCCCTCCTATACTGTATAGTGCCAGTCCTTATACACAGACTGTATACTATACAATGCCAGACCATATATAAATAGTTTGTCATACATGCTATACAGTGAGCTATGTACAGCATGGAGATGATTGCAGGAACTGGCACCTCTACTTACAGACAGACTGACAAACAACCTGCTCTCTTTGTGCAATATATAAATACAGTCACATCCATGTCTCTGCCATTTACCAGCTCAGCTGAAGCCTTGCTCTGCACTGCCTGATCACCTCTCTGCCGTTGTTTCCACTTTCTCAGCAAACCAGTATCCTCCTGCTGATTGTTTAGAAATCAGCTCACTTGTAGTAATTAGCAGAGCTGTGTAGGCTCAAAGACAGGGAATGAAGAAGCTGCATAACACAGATTGGACCATGGCCTTCCAGCTGTAGCTTGAACATTGTTCCCATCATCCTCAGCGTGCGTGTGTATATGTGTGTATGTGTCTGCTAGTGTGTGTGTGGGAGGGCATGTGCATGTGTCTGTGGTGTAGGAGTGTGTGGCAGCCATTTTTTTTTTCAGCCTTAGATAGTGGTGGGCGGGCTGGATAGTGGGGGCAGGCCAAAAATCACACTCCCACAGAATCACCCAATGGCAGCAGTAATCCTTTTTACTGCCGCCCCTGGGTGTGTTTTGGCAGGCACAAAGTCTTCTTTTATATATATATATATATAGATATATATAGATATATATATATATATATATATTTTTTTTTTTTTTTTTTTTTTTAAACCTTTTGGTTGCCAGAGGAGTATCCAATGCATTGCATTGAAATGCATTAGACACTCCTCTGGCACTCAAATGGTTAGGTTAAAGGGATAGTAATGTTTCATAATAAAAGCAGCTCTAATTAATCATCATAGTATTTGGACTTTGGAGAGTGTTATTTCAATTCTGTCAGAGTTGTAGTTCAAGAGTAATTGAATGATAAAGTGTCCCCCTCCTGCCCCTTTTACTGATGTAACACTGCTCAGCCAAATCAGAAGGCAGGTACCCAGGTAGACTGCAGAGAGGGACAATCTTCAATTAAGATAAGGGAAAAACCTGAAAAACTTGACAAGGGGGGAAGGGCCTTCATTGTTCTCATAGGAAGAAGATTGTCCCCTGTTGTTATCTGTCTGGTCTATGGACTGCATTCCACATCTGAGAAGAGATTGCTTACACTAGGTAAAAGGGGCGGGAGGGGGATACTTTGCTTGTGGATATCTCTTAAACCATAAAGGTTTGAGAGATAAGACTTTTATCATTCTTCATGTTTTTTCAATGCCTACAAAATAAAATAAAGATAAAACAAAGTATTACTATCCCTTTAACCTGCAGTTTTCCATAATTCTCACTATGTGGCTACATTTCTATCCATTTCTACAGAAAGTTTTAGTCTTTAATTCAAGAGACTGATAGAAAAAACAAAAATGTCCCCAGGCACAATACATTGGTAGCTCTTTGGGGTCCCTAAGCAAAAAATTCCCATTTGGCCCCCTTTACTCCTGTGCCAGTATGTCTAATAATTAATTTCCATATGATTTTGTTTACATGTGGCGGTGGTACTGTATAAGTGCTATTGTTTTATTTAAAGAAAAATGTTTGGGCTGTAATGAATTTTGAATGCAGCATCTCCAACCAGTGATGATGCTACAATATAAGCAAAATGAACAGCTGCTTAGTGGCCCCCACTTGGTCAGAGGGGCCCCACAGCACAATAACATTGCTATCCGTCTACAAAATCAAATGGCAATGTCTTATTAGAAATAGCAATTCTGGAGTAAAAGAGAAGGGGGGGGGCATGTGATTTTTTTTTTTACTTAGGGCCCCAGAAACCTAGAGCCGTCCCTGTTTCCAACCAGTGAGAATAGTCTAAAATATATTTCTCAAAATAAAGCCTTATGGCTCCTTTAAGTAGTGCTCCTTTGATTTATTTTAAGTAGGCATCAATCACCAAAATTAGTTTACAATTGCTTAATGCAGAATTATTATGAGAGAGACAAGGGAATGCTTGTGTGAAAACATCATTATTTTACTGAACACACGACAAACATCATTAGATTCTAAACCTGAATTCTATCCAGCAGAAGCAATAGAATGTCATTACACTAATCACATCTTTATTTCGTCTTTATTTCATCCATCAATGTTCTGTTATTTATTTAATGTACAGCCTACATTTATTGCACTTTAATATGGTTATAAAAAACTAATAAAACTAACAATTTGTATTATTTGTTAGCAAAATTAATATGATGCTTTTAATGGCTGGATCCTGTGCCAGATATCCATCCCAGGCTCCATTAGGAATTGCACTATAGGTGCACTTAGCACCCCTCATGGCCACAGCCCCAGTCCTCATATGACCCCCAGTCCCATCCACTGTTTCCTGGCACAGAAAATATCCTTGCCCTATAATAAGCAAGAAGGAAAAAAGCTTAACCCCTTCAGGACTGCGCTGTCCAGGGGTGGGCGGTCCGTGTATTGAATTCTGGGATTGCAGAGCAGTGTGTAGAACTCCATGACGTGCCAGGAGTGTCAGCGGTCCCTAACGTCCAGACCATTGAGATGGTCCTGGCACGTCATGTGTTACTAAGGGGTTAAACTCCTTGGTTGCTAGACAGATATCTACCACATTGTTCCACAATGTGTTGAGAATCGCTCTAGGAACCAAGGGCTTAAAAATAGCCTGTAACATGGTATAAAACTGGTCCAGGGACACTGAGATTACTCTGACCACACCTACATTCTCATTTTCAGAAAGGGGGTGTGGCCAGCACAGCTGAGGCACCGCCCCTCAATATGTGGGGCTCTGGGTAGTGGCTTACTCTGCCTGTTGGGAAATCCATCCCTGGCTGGATTAAGGGCATATTGAGCCTGAAGCTGAAACTAATGATGGGCCCGTGCTTCTGGCCAGCTGGCACTCATTGCCCTCCTCCTACCTAATGACCCTAATGTGAAAGGGGCAATGTGGAGATGGAGGCATTGTGGAAGGGGCAATGTGGAGATGGAGGCAATGTGGAAGAGGCAATGTGGAGATTGAGGGACATTGTGGAAGGGGTGATGTGTAGATTGAGGGACATTGTGGAAGGGGTGATGTAGAGATTGAGGGGCATTGTGGAAGGGGCGATGTGGAGATTGAGGGGCATTGTGGAAGGGGCGATGTGGAGATTGAGGGGCATTGTGGAAAGGGCAATGTGGAGATTGAGGGGCATTGTGGAGATGGGGGGAAATGTGGAGATTGAGGGGCATTGTGGAGATGGGGGGAAATGTGGAGATGGGGGGCAATGTGGAGGTGGCCAATGTGGTCGGGGGGCCCATGGCAATTCTTGCACCAGGGCCCCGTGGCTTCTAGTTATGCTTCTGACACACACACATAAATCATGAGTTCCACCATGATGTGACCTGTGGTGCAGTTATGTGTCCTCTATAGTCTATAGTAAAACGAGATCTGCACCAGAATTACTCCTCTTTCTTTCTTCAAATAGCCCATAGACATCCAAATATGTCAGATATTACTACAAATTGAAATGAAAACTGCCTGTTATCCAAGCTGTAATGTCATTTTGCCGTTCTGTTGGTGTAGGGTGCGTGGCTCTTACCAAAATTTGCATTGGGGATTCATTTCGGAAGCTTTGGTAGACTTCACCGGAGGGGTCCAAATGGATTTTCTTCTAACAAAGCCACCACCGGACTGGCGAGATATTGTTATAGCAGCAGCAAAATCAGGATCCCTGGTGGGATGTACGACCCCCGGAGATGTAAGTATGATAGCATTATTATCCTAAAATTATTGTGCCTAAGAAGTAGTATTCATTAAAGTGTAAAGATCAGTGAATGTCCTGCAAAATTTGTGTCCCATTCGGTGCACAGCCAATCCACAGACAACACACTGCATCTTCTGGCCGTTCCGGATGCGCTGAGGTCAGGTGATCTTAGTGCACTTGGAGTTGTCAAAAGTGACAGTGGAAGAGATGCATTAGGTTTGATAAAGCAGTAATAAAGCAGAGATAACTTCTCCAGTGATATCACTTCTCTAAATCCTATATTATTCTATAGAACTTATGCATTAAGATCCCTAAAGTGTAACAGAGCTTCTTAACGCATAGTCTCCATATAACAACATAGGGATTGGAGAAGTCATATGACTGGAGAAGTTAACTCTTCTTTATCACTGCTTATTACACATTAGTGCATCTCCCCCCACAATGTTGTTGGCAGATCGGCTCCATACTGAATGGAATGCAGACTGTGCAGAGGACTCAACCACAACCTCCAAAAACTGAAAAAAATAGTAAAAAAACCTTTTAACTGTCAGGGCACCAGGATCAGCATAACCCCTTCAGTGGTCACATGAAGGTGCAGTGGTAGAGAGGGAGGGCCCACTGGGATGCCAAACCTGGTCACATCTGCACCCTAAAAATTTACACTACCGGTGTAAGGCAGGGAAGGAGACTACCATGACTTGGGCCCACTGTGAGACCAGCCCATACCTGAATCAGCATAAAACAAACTGCCATCATATAGAACCTTAGGACATCACCTCCTCACCCCGCCAAGCATCAAATGTTGCCTTCCTCTGGTATAGGACTTTTACTGGCAAGAAAAACAATGGTAAAGCCTTCATTCAAAAATTGTTACACCTAATTTTTTATTTAAGGTTTTAACAGCAGATATATATGTGTGTGCACATTTTTGTGTGTGTGTTTTATTTTTGTATATGAAAGCATTACTATTATGTTAAAGGGATAGTAATACTTTGTTTTAACTTTATTTTATTTTGTACGCATTAAAAAAACATGAAGAATGATATAAGTCTTATCTCTCAAACCTTTATGGTTTAAGAGATATTCACAAACAAAGTATCCACCCCCCTGTTCAACCAGATCAGAAGGGAGGTGCCCAGGTAGACTGCAGAGAGGGACAATCATTGTTTACATACAAAGAAAATTGTCCCCTTCTGTTATCTGTCTGGTCTATGGACTGGATTCCACATCTGAGAAGAGATGGCTTACACTAGGTAAAATGGGGCAGGAGGGGAAACTTTGCTTGTGAATATCTCATAAACCATAAAGGTTTGAGAGAGAAGACTTATATCATTCTTCATGTTTTTTTAATGCCTACAAAATAAAATAAAGTTAAAACGAAGTGTTACTATCCCTTTAAGATGGGGTAGTAAGTGATAAGGCTGAAAAATAATGCATTGCTCTTGTTTTTCCTCCAATAGCGCCCCATATCCCATGTTAGTAAAATGCCGATAACGGCAGAAAATGCACAAAAATGCATTCCCTGTTTTATAATTAATTTACTGATTTTAAAATACTAAAATTGCATAAGCCATATAATATATACAAATAGAAACACATTTGTGCGTGAGAGATGTGTCCACTGTATATCTTACAGAGCTTTTTCCTACTGCGTAATAATAAGAGGGTAGATATGGGTGTAAATCGATGTCTCACAAACAATGACTATTAAAGAACATTTTATTCCAATAATTTGTGATCTTTTCATGCCATCTTCATGCATATGCCCCTATATGTTATATTGCACAAAAATTACTTTTTAACTTTAAACACAATAACATTTACAAGTATATTTCCTGTAGATTATTGTATATTTTACAATTCATATACTCTTTAACCATTTTAACCCTTTGAGTGCCAGAGGGGTACGCAACGCATTGCAAAGCAATGCGTTGCGTACCCCTCTGGCACTCAAAGGGTTAAACAAATGAGGTTAAAGAACATGCAATAACATGAAGCAAGATGCTCATTAACCCTTTCCATATCAAGCAGATAAGGATGTTGTCAAAAATCACATATATGATGCGTAATTTCTCAATTTACTTTCCCATATTGTCCTTTGATTTCAATGCCATATAATGCTTCATATCATTAATTATAATAGTAAGCTTATAAAGCTGATTGCAATCAGTCTCTGCTATTATTATTGATTAGTTGAAGAGCCCGTTACACGGGCCACAGTGCCACTGCCAGCCGGTCGCGGGGCAGTCATACACAGTAGAGACTGCCCGCGCCGCGACTGATACAGAACTGGATGCTCTGAAGGATCATCCAGCTCTGTATCAGCCGCGGCGTGAGCAGTCTCTACTGCGCATGACTGCGTCGTTACACACAATTTAGCAAATTATTACATATAGGATAGGATAGGATTGGTTTTGGATAAATATCCAGCACTCGCACAGCAGAGTGAAGGTGCTTCCTTTGTACTCAGGGGGGTTTAAAGGGATAGTAACACTTCGTTTTAACTTTATTTTATTTTGTAGGCATTAAAAAAACATGAAGAATGATATAAGTCTTATCGCTCAAACCTTTATGGTTTATGAGATATTCACAAGCAAAGTTCCCCTCCCCGCCCCTTTTACCTAGTGTAAGCCATCTCTTCTCAGATGTGAGTCTGGTTGTATGACAGTACAGATAACAGAAGGGGACAATTTTCTTTGTATGAAAACAATGAAAGCCCTTCCCCCCTTGATAAGTTTTTCAGCTTTTTCCATTATCTTAATTGAAGATTGTCCCTCTCTGCAGTCTACCTGGGCACCTCCCTTCTGATTTGGTTGAACAGGGGGGGGGGGTACTTTGTTTGTGAATATCTCTTAAACCATAAAGGTTTCAGAGATAAGACTTATATCATTCTTCATGTTTTTTTAATGCCTACAAAATAAAATAAAGTTAAAATGAAGTATTACTATCCCTTTAAGTTGAGCTTTGCTAAGTATTAACTATATCTCTAGTATCAAACACGGGAGTCGGCAAACACACTCTGATTTGGTTAATACAACTCTAAAAAATGTGACCTCCAAGTCCGGTGTTTTTTATTTTTTTTCACCTGATTGTGATGAAGAGGCCAAGTAGTCTTGAAACGCGTTGATCCAAATTCCAAGTTCTACCAATGGGATCCTTGGGAACTGATAATAGAGAAAGCCAGAAGGAGGACAAGGAAACGGAATCCTCAAAGACAAGCAAAACCTAAAATAATTAACCCTTTGAGTGCCAGAGGGGTACGCAACTCATTGCAAAGGATTAAGTCCTTTCCGTCACTATTTCTCCAAGTATTAACCCTTACCTTGCCAAAAAACACTGCAATCATAAGACCAGTTTCCTATATGTGACAAGACCCCTATAGGATGCCTTTTTTTTTCTTTAAAGGGATAGTACTACTTCATTTTAACTTTATTTTATTTTGTAGGCATTAAAAAATCATGAAGAATGATATAAGTCTTATCTCTCAAACCTTTATGGTTTGAGAGATATTCACAAGCAAAGTTCCCCTCCCCCTTTTACCTAGTATAAGCCATCTCTTCTCAGATGTGGAATGCAGTCCATAGACCAGACAGATAACAGCAGGGGACAATCTTCTTCGTATGAGAACAATGAAAGTCCTGCCCCCCTTGACAAGTTTTTCAGGTTTTTCCCTTATCTTAATTGAAGATTGTCCCTCTCTGCAGTCTACCTGGGCACCTCCCTTCTGATCTGGCTGAACGGGGAGGGGATACTTTGCTTGTGAATATCTCTTAAACCATAAAGGTTTGAGAGATAAGACTTATATCGTTCTTCATGTTTTTTTAATGCCTACAAAATAAAATAAAGATAAAACAAAGTATTACTATCCCTTTAACCAAATACTCCTTTCTCCACTTAATCTCTGTTTATCAATCTGTCCTAATAATCTCATTGTTTTACTAGGAACTGTTTTATTCTCTACATTCACCATATATTATTTGTTCTTTTATTTGTTTTATCTATTTTTTGGGAATTGATAATCTTGCTCTGATATAATACAAGCTATTTTTGTTTCTTACTTTAAATCGTCTTTCTCATATATATTTAAAATAAATGATGTAATAATATATTATTTAAAGGGATAGTAATACTTAAAATGTAAAAAATATATGTTGTAGGGTTTATACCCCTGAGTAAAACAAGAGTACTCCCACTGCTGAAAGGTGTTTCTTTCAAAAGTTATTAATTTTCAAAGTTGAATTTTTTAGGTGCAATATCACAGTGGCCTGAAAATGTACAGTGGCGCTGTTGCTACAAGATCCTATGGACAGCTCTGGTCCCGGGACCATAAATCTCCATAGGATGGTGTAGCAACAGCGCCACTGTACAATTTCAGGCCACTGTGATATTGCACCTAAAAAATTCAACTTTGAAAATTAATAACTTTTGAATGAAACACCTTTCAGCAGTGGGAGTACTCTTGTTTTACTCAGGGGTATAAACCCTACAACATATTTTTTTTTACATTTTAAGTATTACTATCCCTTTGAACAGTACCCTTAGATCTCTAGTGGCTCTGCTCTTTTGTTTTTTTTTCTGTTTATGTGAAGCAAGTTAAACAAATGAGTAATTTACATCCTAATTTTTTTTATCTTGATCATTACAAAAGGCCAGCGCCATAAAAGAATCATGGCAGGATTTATGTAATCCTTAAGCTGTTACCCTTTTCCACTTTATAATACTCTGATAGCAAATGTTATACAAAAACTATAACATGATTTAAAGGGACATTAATGTTTCAAAATAAAAGCAGCTCTAATTAATCATCATAGTATTTGGGCCATGGAGAGTGTTATTTCAATTCTGTCAGAGTTGTAGTTGAAGAGTAATTGAATGATAAAGTATCCCCCTCCCACCCCTTTTACCTAGTGTAAGCCCCCACTCCTCAGATGTGGAATCTGGTCTCTTGACTGGACAGATCACAGCAAAGGACACTCTTCTTACTGTGATCGTAAGGAAAACCCTGACCCCTTTTCAGGTTTTTCCCTTATTCTATCTGAAGATTGTCCCTCTCTGTGATCCATCCGGACAGTCTTGCTGCTCTGAGGTGAGCAGTGTTATATCAGTAAAAGGGGCGGGAGGGGGATACTTTGTCATTCAATTACTCTTGCACTACAACTCTGACAGTAATGAAATAACACTCTCTATGGCCCAAATACTATGAAGATTAATTGGAGCTGCTTTTATTGTGAAACATTTCTATCCCTTTAAACCAGTGGTTGTCAGCCAGGGTGCAGTGGCAATTAGTCGTGCCACGAATATCCACTTTGGGTGCCACCTTTTCTATAAAGACTTTGACAAAAACATGAATGTTGAGTTTCAAATACATATTTATGAAAACCGTTATGCATATTATGTATGTTTGGTTTTTTTTTTGTATTTTGATTCTGAAATATAAAAATAAATATATATATATATATTTATGGTTTTGCACCCTTCATAGAGGGAGAGTTATAAAAAAAGTTCTGCTTAGATTTTAACCCTTTGAGTGCCAGAGGGGTACGGAACTCATTGCTTTGCAATGCGTTCCGCACCCCTCTGGGACTCAAAGGGTTAAAGAAGAATCCTTATGTCATAGCATGTGGATATAACGCCTGGTCTGATTTATAAATGATTAAAACATTTTTATAAATATGGTGTTATTATGCATATTTTAATGCCTAGGAATGCTAAAGGACAGCATATACATGGAGTTAAGATTCTGGCTATAATTCTTTTGCAAAATTGTTGCAACTCCTGACATTTTTTTATAAATTCGCTGCGTGAGTTTTTACAGACTGGCTAATCCATTTTGTAAAAAAACTTACTACACAGCGTACAGCCCTACGAAACTGGCATTCTCACTTTTATAACTATTCAAGACGCTGTTACAGCCACTTTAACGTGTCTTTTTTCTTAACTCCATTTTTATAAATCTCCCTCATTATTGCCTGACAAATGACATATAAAATGTTAAGTGTAATCCGAAAAATTACAGACTGCTTATTAGGGGTACCTTAAATGGATAGTATTGTTTCATAATAAAAGCAGCTCTAATTAATCATCATAGTATTTGGACTTTGGAGAGTGTTATATCAATTCTGTCAGAGTTGTAGTTCAAGAGTAATTCAATGACAAAGTATCCCCCTCCCGCCACTTTTACTGATGTAACACTGTTCAGCCAGATCAGAAGGGAGGTGCCCAGGTAGATTGCAGAGAGGGACAATCTTCAATTAAGATAAGGGAAAAACCTGAAAAACTTGTCAAGGGGGCAGGGCTTTCATTGTTCTCATAGGAAGAAGATTGTCCCCGGCTGTTATCTGTCTGGTCTATGGAATGGATTCCACATCTGAGAAGAGATGGCTTACACTAGGTAAAAGGGGCGGGAGGGGAAACTTTGCTTGTGAATATCTCTCAAATCATAAAGGTTTGAGAGATAAGACTTATATTGTTCTTCATGTTTTTTTAATGTCTACAAAATAAAATAAAGATAAAACGAAGTATTACTATCCCTTTAAGCAAAAAAAAAAAAAAAGATTGAGAAGCACTGATTTAAACAGTCACTAGGTCTTTACTTATAAGCAAGCTCTAAATAACACTATACATTTTTATTTTGTTTCAGCAACGCACTGGAAATATGGAATTAAATAATGGCATTGTTCAAGGTCACGCGTACTCAGTGACTGATGCTACACAGGTAAGACATAATTACTCTTTTAGAGCTAAACTGCCTTTGTTCTGATCCCTAAGAGTTCTTGAGGCTGATGTGCTATGAAGACTTAAAGGGATAGTATTGCTTGAAAATAATTTGATTTTATATTGTAGCCCTTAAAAAACATTAAACATCATATAAGTCTTATTTCCCAAACCTTTATGGTTTGGGAGATATTAGCAAGTAAAGTTTCCCCTGGAATGACGTCACTGCTCAAGCCTTCAGATATGGAATCCGGTCTCCAGACCGGCTGCGGGTCTTCAGCAGTGCCGAGATCACGATCTTTAAAAAGAACTTCATTGGAACTGTCTACAAAGTGTGCCTGTCTTGCAAGCACACTTTGTAGACCGTTCCAATGAAGAAATTCTTTTTAAAGATCGTGATCTCGGCACTGCTAAAGAGCTGCCGGCTGATCTGTGGACTGGATTCCAAATCTGTCCACTAGATGGCAGACTTGGCTAAAACAGCCAGGAAAAGGGCACTTTAATGTTATTATTATTTACTTTACTTGCTAATATCTCCCAAACCATAAAGGTTTGGGAGATAAGACTTATATCATTTTTAATGTTTTTTTAAGGGCTACAATATAAAGTAAAATTATTTTCAAGCAATACTATCGCTTTAAAGCAATTCTTTTCCAAACCAACTGGAGAGTAGTGGGAGAAGCAAAAATGTCCTTGATTTAAATTGATCTTTTAAGGCATTGAAAGCTAGCGAGGTCTCCCAAAGCATTGTGAATCAATGTGTTGAAGACCTTTCTAGCTTTGAAAGTTCCATTTAAATGAAGGAATTTGAATGCAATCGGGTTTTCAGTACATCAGTTTTCTTGAGGTAGATTCACTAAGGGGTGATGAACAGGTGAACTGGGAACGTTTCCAGATAGACTGCCTGGAGTGAGGAGTCCTGTGGTGCCTCTGGGGAAGGTAAATGACACAATTTGTTTCAAAAGCGGCAGGCTTAATTGCAAGTGGGGGACGGGACTTAAAGGGATAGTAATACTTGCAAATTGAAGATTATGCTAGCTTTAGTGTACTTATAATCTTAATTTTAGTAATGACAGGAGGCAAGTATTTGCTTAACCCTTCTTTACTGTACTCTCACAGCAGCAATAACACATTAACCAATCACAAAAAAGATAATGTTACATAAAACGTAGCTGCACATAAACTCCTCCCTCTTTCTTTGATAAACTACACATGAAAATTACAGAGCACATAACTTTAAAAGAAACACATGGAAAATCTTGAACCCATGGAGAATCTTGCACTCCTTGTCGCGCCGCATCCCCTGTTCTCGGATCCAATCACACTGAAAGAAAAAAGAGAGAACATGACAGGTATCTCAAAATGAACGGTCAAAGTCAACCGTAGCAAGAGTTATTGACAACCATCTCAATATAAAGACATAAACCTCCCCACATAAAATAATCATAAAATAATCATAAAATCAGCATAACATAAGCATAAAATAAGCATAACCCCAGACCCAACCTTAAATCCTACTAAAAAGAAGGGAGGGTAGGGAGGGAAATACTTGCCTCCTGTCATTACTAAAATTAAGATTATAAGTACACTAAAGCTAGCATAATCTTCAATTTTACCACATGACAGGAGGCTACGTATTTGCTGTTTTAACGTTCCGAAAACAAAACAGAAGACGCATGAGACACCGGGCGGAAATAAAATGCTCGAAAAGTAGTCTCCCTAGACCAATCCGCCGCTTGCAAGATATCAGATAATGAAGCCCCAGAAAGAAAAGCTGATGAAGCCGCCGCCCCTCTAACAGAATGAGCGCCAAAACCACCCTCAATCCCCGCTAAGGACAACAACCAGCATATCCACCGTGCCAAAGTAGTGGTGGATACCGCTTTATGCGGTTTAACATACGAAACCAGAAGTTGACCAGAGGAGGAAAATCGGAGTGATCTAGTACGACCCACGTAGGAACGAAGAACTGTCGCCACACACAATTTAGGATGATCCTCGAAAAACGGATAAAAGACTGATACCGAAGCTGTCTTAGTACGGCGGGATACTGAGAAAGTAACCCCAGCAGGTGAGAACGAAAAAGCGTCAATGTCAAAGGCACGAACATCCGAAACCCTACGAAAAGAAACTAAACACAATAATAACACAAACTTAGCTGATAACTGTTTCAGAGACAATTCATTGTCTGACGGCCAATCCTGCAAGAAGATAAGTACTCGACGAACATCCCATAAACAGGAATACTTGGGAACTGGAGGACGGGACAACTTCATACCGCGCAACAGCCTACACACCAAAACATTTTGCCCCACCGGAATTCCTCCAATTGGAACATGCGCCGCCGAAATGGCCGACCGCATGACATTAAGAGAGCGAAACGATCTACCAGAAGTAAACCATGAAGACAAAAAATTCAAAATCCAAGTCAGAGAAGCTGTAAAGGGATCGATGTCCCGTTCCAAACACCAGCCACTCCACTGTTTCCAAGCTGAAATGTAACATCTTCTAGTGCCTGGTGCCCAGGAGTCCCAGAGTAAGTCTCTAGTTTCCTGCGATAACCCCTGGACATTCCAACGTCCCCGGAAACTGTCCAAGCCACCAGTTGGAGTCGGTCTTGCTCCAGAAGAGGGTGAGGATAACCTTGTGGGTCTCGAAGAAGAAGACGGTTGTTCGGAAGCAGAAGAGGATCCTGATGCGACAACTCCAGCAGATCCGGGAACCACGCCTGACTCTGCCAGAATGGAGTGATGAGCAGAATCGAAACCCTCTGACACCGGATCAGATGAAGGACCCTGGCTATCATGGCAAATGGAGGAAAAGCATAAGCTCCCCGAGGGGGCCAAGCCTGAAGAAACGCATCCACTGCCTCGCACTCTGGATCCGGAAGCCAACTGTAAAACCTCGGGAGCTGATGATTAGTTCGAGACGCAAACAGATCCACCAACAACGGACCCCGAAGATCCCTCAGAAGATCGAAGATCACCTCGTCCAGCTTCCAATCGCTGACATCCCTCCAATGACGGGAAAACCAATCCGCCGTCAGATTGGTCACCCCTGGAAGATACTCCGCCGAAAGGGGGATGTTCCTCTGGAAACAAAAACTGTAGATGTCTTTCGCCACGTCCGTCAACATGCGTGACCTCGTGCCTCCAAGACGATTGATGTATTGAACCACCGAGACGTTGTCCATTCGGAGAAGAATACAACAATCCGAAAGATTCTTCGCAAAACTGCGAACAGCAAAGGATCCCGCAATCAATTCCAGGCAATTGATGTGCAGACCCGACTCCTCTGCTGACCAGGGACCTCCGGTAGCTGCTTCCGCGCAAGACGCCCCCCATCCCAGGAGGCTGGCATCGGATTCCAGAACGAAGTCCGGAGAGCTGCCGAATATCGCTCTGCCGTTCCATGCCTGCATATGACAAATCCACCACCGAATCTCCGTCTTTGCCTCTGAAGAGAGGGTAATCACTTGATCGTACGAAGGCCGATCCCGAAGGAAAGAAGCCTTCAGACGCTGAAGCGCCCTGTAGTGCAGCGGTCCCGGGAAGATGGCCTGAATTGAGGACGACAGGAGACCCACCACCCGGGCCAACTGACGAAGACGAATGACGTCCATTCGAAGAATTCTGCGAAGCTCCTTCCGAATTGACTTGATCTTCTGAAGAGGCAGGCGAAGAACACAAGACAAGGAGTCGATCTCGAATCCCAGAAACTGAACGAGTTGGGACGGAGTCAGATCCGACTTCTTGACATTGACCGAAAACCCCAGAGATTCCAGCAATCGAATCGCAAATTGCGTCTGTGAGCGCAACTGTGAAGGATTGTCGGAGAAAAGAAGAATGTCGTCCAAATAGATCAGACAACGAAACCCCCTGGCTCTCAGATATGCCATGACCGGCTTCAGCAGCTTGGTGAAACACCAGGGAGCCGAACTGAGGCCGAACGGAAGGCACGAGAATTGGCAGACCTTGCTTTTCCAGCGAAATCGAAGGAAACGACGACTCTCCGCTGCCATGGAAACTGACAGGTAAGCGTCTGTCAGGTCTAATCTGGTGAACCAATCGCCTTGTCTCATAAGGTCTCTTAGAAGATGAATCCCTTCCATCTTGAAGTGGCGATAACGAACGTAAGCGTTCAGCTGACGCAAATTGATCATCGGACGAAAGCCTCCCGTCTTCTTGGCCACCAGGAAAATGTTGCTGAAAAAACCTCCCGAATCCGTGGCCAATTCGACTGCGCCCTTGAGAAAAAGCGACTCTATTTCGGTATCTACCAGCGATGCCTGATCTGGATCGAAACGAATAGGTGGAGGTTGAACCAGTTGAACCGGCGTGGCGCTGAAATCTATCACATACCCTCGAACCGTCTGGAGCACCCAAGCGTCTGACGTCAGCCTTGACCATGCCTGGAATGACAAAGCAACACGACCCGCAGAGACAGTACAAGGTATTGCATATGGACTGACACTCACCTCTTCTTGAAGGAGTTCTGCCTCTGCCCCGGAAACCGGCATTCCGACCCGGACCTCTGGACTGGAAACCATAACGGTTGGCGGAGGATGGGAAGAATGGAAGAGTCCCCGTGCGAGGGCCTGAAGGCCAGAAACGGCTGGCGGCACGGCCCCTCTGCCGACCAGCCCTGCCAAAAACCCCACGGGAATTTGATGGACTGAAGACCTTCCGCATGGAGACTTGTGCTTTATTGAGGGTAGTGAAAAGATTAACATGTTTCTGGAGCTCCTTCAGAAAAGACTCACCGAACAGCAACCCATCGGCCGATGGTCCCAACTCCTTGGCTGCTAAATCCGCCAACTTGCTATCAATCCTTAGCAAAGCCGCCTTCCTGCGTTCTGATGAAAGAGCAGTATTCGCGTTTCCCAGCAGGCAGAAAGAACGCAAAGCCCATTCTCTAACAGCGGAGGGATCCAACACCGCCCCTTGAGACAGGGCGTCATCAGCCAGATGAAGGATTTGGGCCAAGGGACCCGTGAGATCCAACAGCTTGTCCTGCGTTAGACGTAAGCCTTTCTCCATACCTTTCCTAGGGTCTCTTCCTGAACGAGACATAAAGACAACCATTGTGTTGTCAAATATCGGGGTCATGGCCACCTTGTCTGGCACCATAGGTCTGGGGCATTCCGACCGGAGCCTGTTCCGCACCTCTCGGTCCAACGGCCTGCGGAGCCAATAGTGAATGTACTTTGCCAGATGATCAGGTAACTGCCAGTCAGAGGATCGTGGATGTCTGATATGTCTAGGGTCAAAAAGAGGCGACCCTGTAGAATCCAAAGGAACCCCATCAGCGTCCAAGGAGGTGGAAGGACGGGCAGAGGTAGACTGAAGATCCACGACAGACTCCTTGACGTAAGGTGAAGGCTCATCGTAATCATCCACCCAGCTATCTTGTCCGCCATCCGACAGAGACCCAGCATCCGCCTGCCATTCATCCAGCACCGCCAGAGGATCCGGAGCGCCAGCCACATCTTCGTCCGAAGAATGAGAAAGGCGAAGAGAAAGACCACCCGAAGGCGTGCCCCGAACCTTCTGCAATGGGGCCTTCCCTTTGGAGCTGTGGCCAGTAGGGCCGACCGAACTTTTGGATTTCTTGGGAGGAGAGGCCCCGTCATCGTCTGACTCAAAGGCCGTCCTGGAAGAAGCATCAATATCCTGAGGACGTTGTGCCAAAACTCTCGCCAACACTTTCTCAACAGAAGCGGACACAGCCGCATTTATCATGGCCTGCATATCCAAGGACTGGTCACGTGAAGTATCCATGGCAGGGACAATTAACTGTTAGAAGAACAAGAGGAACACAATCAGTTTTGAGACTGAAGGATAACGTGGAGAGACCGTGCTGCCCAGAGGGCCCCCAAAGACATATATATAGAAGTCTTGATAGGGATGTATCAATACCGTCCAAAGAGCGGTAACAAGGGGGCACCCAACCTTTGCCAGGGGGTGCAAGCCAAGAGGTTTTTTTTTTTTTTGTTTTGTTTTTTTTTTTATAGAGAAACCTCCATAGATATGAGCAAACGGGGGCTCACCCCGGAGCAGCAGGGACTCAGCCCATGCAATATAAAACGTGTGAAAGAAGAACTTGGCAGAGAGCCAAAACTGCACAAAAACAGCGTCGAGGGTTCACCCTGACACTGACTGAGAAGCAGAATAAGGAAGACATCCCACCGCAGTGGAAATAACGGGCAGCCTTAGTCCCACACTACATTTGGAAAGGGAACGTAAGCAGAGGGGTATAGATAGCTGGAACTTTATTAGAGAATAAGGGAGAAGACCACGACACCGCCAGAGCAGCTAGCGGTAGTGTAGGTGTCCGGAAGGGAAGACCTACATCATATGCAGCCCAAGCGCAGGCAGCACCAAGGGAACACGGAGAGCCTGGACACAGGCCAACACTCCGCGAGAAAGCGGCAGGCCGAAGCCATCCGCCAGGAGGGGCTCACCCTTGTGAGTTTCACTTAAAAGAACAGGGACTCAGTCCCACAAGGACGGACCTGGGGGTCAAGAGCACCCTCCCTAGCGGATGAGCAAGCGTGAAAACCCCAGATCCGGCCAGCCGCACACCTAGGATACACCCGGATAAGCCACGAGGCACACCTAGGATCGGGTGAAAAGTACCGGTAGCTGGGAACGTGCAATACGCACGGGATGGCACAGAAGACGGATGCCTGCGGCGGGACAACGGAGACGGACTCCCTGTCCCACACCAGGCAACCGAAACCAACAAAAATGAGGAAACCCTTCCCGCCCCCGGCGAACCCGGCGGCCAGTATGTCAGGGAGGGCCAGCCAACAGCCGCCCAGAAACAGAGCCAAGACACACCGCCGCGGGACACACCGAGAGACCAAAGGGCTATCCGTGCAGGTAAGTGTATAAACAAAATACCCCAAGAGAGCAATAAAAGATTTGTAGAGAGAGAATAACCATACAGAAAATAGATAGAAGATACAGCCAAACTCTGACCTGTGATTCCCTGTGAGAGCAGCAAAGAAAGAGGGAGGAGTTTATGTGCAGCTACGTTTTATGTAACATTATCTTTTTTGTGATTGGTTAATGTGTTATTGCTGCTGTGAGAGTACAGTAAAGAAGGGTTAAGCAAATACGTAGCCTCCTGTCATGTGGTAAAATTACTAATCCCCATATTGTAGCTTTGTTAAAAAGAAACTTATTGCCCCCAGTGTCATCTCTCAGACCCTTATGGTCTGAGAGATAATAGCGCTCAAAGTTCCCCCCTCCCTCGCCCTTCCCTGACTGAATGCTGACTGCAGGGATAACCGGTATTACTTGCATCAGGCGGCTCTGCAGCATTGCCGAGATTGTGTTTATAAAAAAGAAATCTTTCACTAAAATGGCTTCTACTTGTGTTTGCAAACCAAGCACAAACCAAGCACACGTAGAAGACCGAATTATTTTTTATAAACGCGATCTCGGCTCAGCTGCAGAGCCACCTGATGCACATAAGACTATCGTACGACAGCTTCCCCTGCAGTCAGCATTCAGTCAGGGAAGGGGGAGGGAGGGGAGAACTTTGAGCGCTATTATCTCTCAAACCATAAGGGTATGAGAGATGAGACTGGGGGCAATAAGTTTCTTTTTAACAAAGCTACAATATGGGGATTAGTAATTTGCAAGTATTACTATCCCTTTAAAAAATCATAAAGATCTTGGAAGAATAGGCAGGGAAGTAGGTGAAGAAGGCAGGGAGTGGGAGGAACATGCTGGGAAAGAGGAGAAGTGGGCAGAGTTTCAGTAAAAACTCCCCACAGCCAGAGAATTTGCTTCTGCCCCGGAGACCTGGTCATTAAAAGCAAAATCTGCAGTCTCCGGGGCAAAACCAGAGAGTTCCCAGCTATGGTGATAAAGTGTAGATGACTTCTCCAGTGATATCACTTCTCCAAATCCTGTGTTATTCTATGGAGCCTACTCACTAAGATTTCTTCAGCTTTGGAGATCTTAGTGAATAGGCTCCATAGAATAACATAGGAACTGGAGAAGTGATATCACTGGAGAAGTCATCGCCACTTTATCACCTCTTTATCACCGCTTATTGAATTTCTCCCCTTGAGTGCTAACAGTGAATGGAACCTTACAATACTGATTTATAACCTAGCATGGCTATATCAGATAGGTCAGGGCACAGAATGTATGTGATACTTTCACCCAATATGCACATTGATCAATACTGGAGGAAACTAGCTGCATTATAGGAAACAAATAATTCCTGGGGGGAGATTCCCTAGGAGGCGATGTTATGGTGATGTGTGTCTGAAGATGTGTGACGAGCACGTCACCTTGGAGATGGAGACATACATTCAATAGGCACTAAAAATTAGGGATGCGGGGGGTAGAATTAATTAATTAACATGCAGGATTGTCGGAATTCTGGCGATGTGGAAGGGATGCCTTCCATTATACATCACCAGCAGTATGACAACCCTGAAGTCTGAGAGCGCATGCCGTCTTCTCCCCCTTGTCCACTAGGTGGAGAAGAGAGGGTAAGTTCAGACTTCATTACTTGCAAGTCACTCACTTGCATGGAGGAAATAATGACTTTTTAGTGGACCTTTTACCTTGCTTCAAGTTTAGATATTTAAAAACTGCATTAAAGTGGATCTATCATATATAGGAAAGTAATGAGCATTAGTTAGAGCATTTAGCGAAAAAGTTAAACATGTTAGTCATTTTTGAAAAAAACTCGTTATCTGCGCAAAAATTCAAGTTTAAACCGTGCCCAGCAGCCTATGCCCTGCTTGCCGCTTGCAGCTGCTCCCGTCCCACTACCCAGCATCCTCCGATGAAGGAGGATGTCTATCTCTAAGCTGGAGCGATCTCATTGGCTAGATATTGATCTCTGCCAATGAGATCGCTCCAGCTTAGAGAAAGAAAGCCTCCATCATCAGAGGATACTGGGTAGTGGGACGGGAGCAGCCTCTGTGCACAAAGCAGGAAGTAGGCTGCTGGGCACCTTTTAAACTTGAATTTTTGCACAGATAACGAGTTTTTTAAAAAAATAAGTAACATGTTTAACTTTTTCGCTAAATGCTCTAACTAATGAGCATTGCTTTTCTATATGTGATAGATATACTTTAATGCAGTTTTTAAATATTTAAACTTGAAGCAAGGTAAAAGGTCCAGTAAGAAGTCATTATTTCCTCCATGCAAGTGAGTGACTTGCAAGTAATGAAGTCTGAACTTACCCTCTCTTCTCCACCTAGTGGACAAAGGGGAGAAGACGGCATGCGCTCTCACACTTCAGGGTTGTCATACTGCTGGTGATGTATAATGGAAGGCATCCTTTCCACATCGCCAGAATTCCGACAATCCTGCATGTTAATTAATTAATTCTACCCCCCGCATCCCTAATTTTTAGAACCTATGGAAACTAACGAGCATAACTTTTCTATATGTGGTAGATCCACTTTAAAAAATGCCAATGTGTCATGTTAGTTAAAAGACCAGAAAATGCAGAGTTATGGGAATATTCATACTTGTTACCATATGCTAATTGCACTTCTTCAGTGGTACCAGCGTTGTTTCATATGCTAATGAAGCATTTTCAGAGATGTGTCATATGCTACTGAATGTGTTCAGTGACATTTCACATGATAATGAAGGGTTTCAAGTGGTGTTTCATATGCTAATGAAGCTCTGCAGTACCAAGTGACTTTCACTTTGCTCACAAATAAGAGTCCTAAACTAGACATCTGCTGGAATATTGGTTAACTTCGCGCATAGGCAGTTTTGATTGACATTTTCGGATGAGTAAAAAATAAAATCAGGTTGACAGGTCCACTTTTTAAAGGGTGAATTTTCAGTGGAAGTACTTAGTAAATTGGCAGTATGCAGCCATAGGGCTAGAACATCAGTTCCAGCATCTGTTTTAGCTCAGAACTATTTTTCACTAGGGTGACCACACGTCCCGGAATGCCCGGGACTGTCCCTTATTGGGGGTCTTTGTCCCGCGTCCCAGGTCACCCCCCACTGGGACAACAAAGAGTCCCAGAACTGAGCAACACGTACCAGTCCAGCCAGCCAATTAAATTAATTTGCTATATGGTCCTCATTGGCTGGCTGAGCCAGCCAGTGAAGACCATATAACAAATACATTTCATTGGCTGGCTGGACTGGTACATGCAAAATAGCTGGGGTGGAGCAGTTACGCTGGTGTTGCAAATGAGACCCACGGCTGAGGCTCCCGCCGGCGCTGACCATCTTTCTGAGGCTGAAACAGAGTAAGATTTCCCACTGGGAATTCTTAACTATGACAGCCTCAGAAAGATGGTCAGTGCCGGCGGAAGCCTCAGCCGTGGGACTAGGGTGACCACATGTCACCCTATTTTTCACATTCCCCCACACCTTAGTGCTCTTCTTGTTTGCAACAATAGGATATCACTACAGCTTAACCCCCTTAATATCCAGAAGTTTGCACAATGCATTGAAAAGCAATGCGTTACACACTCTCTGGTCCTTAAAGAGGTATACCTACTTCCTGATTCCCTTGGAGGTACGTTTGCTGGTACCAGGACAGAATTTTACCACTTAGCCCATTCTCCCTTGAACTCACTTTTTTTTATAGTCAAGCCAATATTTTTATGAACAATGCAACGATTCAATAGGTGTTTATAAAGCTTCAGATATAATTAAGTTGATATTAAAGTTGTTTGTTTTAGTTTCTTTCTATTGGATTGTTGGAAAGGAGACACTTATTTTGTCTGGAACAGAATCAAAGCTGTTTTGCTGGTTTTTGTGGTTAGTGTTTTGCTGTAAGCAGTTATAGTATTACCCAATAAGGATGTGAGAAGTCAGCAATGGGCTGTGGGCAAAACACCACCATTTAATTCATGCACCCTATTAACCCTTTGAGTGCCAGAGCGGTATGCAATGCAGTGCGTAGAGTACCCCTCCGACACTCAAAGGGTTAATGTAGAATTAACACCTCCTAATAATAACAAACCCATAGTTACGTAAATGACCAGAGCATCCTAATGGCCCTTATGAACTTTGTCATATTTGAGCATCAATAAATAGTTAAGATTATGTGTTCAGGGAACAGAGTTGGCAGTGCTGCAGTGTTGCTAGAAGATGTCATGTCTTCCTGCATTGTTATTATACCCATGACTGATTAAAGATGTTATCTTTTAAACAAATATCAAAATTCACAGGGGCCATTGGGATTTTCTGGACATAGTAAGATACAGGACCAGAGTTATAGCCCAGGCACTGTTAGGTTAGGCTCCTTTAGCTACTTCCATGGCCACGCCCCCTAGTCACACAACCCCGCCCACCCACTGTTTCCTGGTACAGAAAATACCCATGGCCTGTAATTATGAAGGACAAATTAACTTTAACCACTTGCTTGCTAGCAAGAGCTCCAGTGTATTGGTATGCAATGCAATGGAGATTTCTCTATCATCCACAGTGACAGTAATGTTTCAAAATAAAAGGAGCTCCATCATCCCCAAATAGACATTGAAGGTCCAAAAGCTGTCTACCTTTGCTGTAATGAGTCAAAAAGTGAAGCTTTATTACAAGAAAAAATAGAAAAAGTCTTTCATTCTTTTTCAGTTGATGTGAAGGAATCGTGTGACTTGTATCACTTGTAAAACAGCAATCTGTCAAAAACCTAGAATTCTAAGCATTTATTGATGTTGAATTCAACCCATTGAGTGCCAGAGAGGCGTCCATCGCAATGCGTTGGATTACTCTTCTGCAATCAAAGGGTTAAAGGTAAATATGAAAATAGAAATATAATTGGTTTCCCTTTAAAGGAACAGTAATTTTTTTTTTTAAATAAAAATGTATATTTTAATTATTTTCTTAGAGTATAACAGGGACACTCACTCTGCTGGTGGATTTTACAACCCCCACCCCCTTTATTTTTATTTATTTATTTTAAATTAAACTGTAATTTTCTATAGTGGACACCGGATGGGGCTATTGCTATCACTTACTATGAAGAGCAGTAGTCTAAGACTGATAATCTTCCACAAAGTACATTATTTATACAAAAATTGTCCTTTGCGCAACTATTGGTGCTGTTAAAAACAATTTAATTAACCTTTTGAGTGCCAGAACAATGCGTTTCACACTCCTCTGGCACTCAGTGGGTGAAAAAAGGGGGTATGAGCTGAAATAACTTTTCAATTGACCATATCCTAGCAGTGGGAGTACCCGCATTTTACTCAATATAAAAAGCACTATAACAAATCTTGTTTTATTTAAAAAAAAATGACTGCTTCTTTAACCCTTTAAGTAACATAGATGTATGAAACAAAATGCATTGCACACCCCACTTGTCCTTAAAATGTTATGAGTTAAATAATTAAAATATTTATTTTTTTCCATTTGTTAATGGCACTTTAAAGTTTATTTAATGCATATTAAAAGTACATTTACCCACAATAGAACTAAAACATGTGCAGCTGGCGACACCTACTGGCTCAGAAACATATTGCTGCTTAGAACTTGAGTAATTCTGGAGTGAACCAACTGTACCATAGGGGACAATTAAAAATTCTCAAAGTTGATTTAACTCTTTGGTTGCCAGAGAGGTATCCAATGCATTCAAACTGTTAAATGAATTAGATTTCTCAAACACATAGCATTCAAGGGTTCAAAAAACAACATTTAATTAAAGGGTTTTTTATTATTTCCCTCTATGGTGCAGCTGGTTTGCCCCAGAATTTCTCCACTTTGATTTCTAAAGTTATCACCTATTAAAAGGACACTATCACTTAAATGCTACTTTATTGGTTTTGAAAGAGCTTTCTAAATCATGTATACGTTTTATTAGCCATTTTTATTAAGAAAATGAGCTTAGGAATTAGATTTATAGATGATGTGGGTTCAGGCATGCCATGCAGACACATCCCATCTCATCCCACTTACTGACACTGCTCAGCAATGCATTACCCACCTCCCCTAGCACTGACTTCCTGTGTTATCCCTACAGTACCTCCCCACTCACTGACACTGCTCAGCAATGCATTACCCACCTCCCCTAGCACTGACTTCCTGACTTATTTCTACATTACCTCCCCACTCACTGACACTGCTCAGCAATGCATTGCCTACCTCCCCTAGCACTGACTTCCTGTCTTATCCCTGCATTACCTCCGCACACATGGACACTACTTGGAAATGCAATACCCACCTCCCCTAGCACTGATTTTCTGTCTTATTCCTACATTACCTCCCCAACTCACTGACACTGCTCAGCAATGCACTACCCACCTCCCCTAGCACTGACTTCCTGTCTTATCCCTACATTACCTCCCCCACTCACTGACACTGCTCAGTAATATATTGCCCACCTCCCCATCACCTCCTGTCATATCTCCCACACTCACTGATACCTAACACTTTCAAGACAGCTTTGATTGGGCAAGTGCCTATATGCATCATATCTGAAGTTAACATGTATTTAGTATAATAAATCTAAAATTCAGTAATACTATCTACCCTCTGCTGTGAGCAAAACCTTAGTTAGAAGGATAAAACAGGTGTTTATACCTCCCCTAATTGCAAAACCCCCTCTGTACATGGAACTACCAACCAGGGTGGTGATAGGAGCCCAAAACAACCAAAACACATAACAATACACAAACACTTGGTGAGATCTACCTGCTGATCTACAGTGGTCAGTTCTGTATATGTGGCAGTGGGCAAGCTACACATGTTTTTGCCCACAAACATGTTTTTAAAGGAGCAGTATACTTTTATTTATGAAAACACGTATTTTATAGAGCTTTTCCTGCTGAATAAAACAATATAAAATAAAACTCCCACTGCTGTCAGATGTTTTGTTCAAAAGTTATAGCAGTTTAAATAACCAGGAAGTGAATTTACTGTGTTTACTTCCTGATAGTTCTAACTGACAGGAAGTGAATTTTCTGTGTTTACTTCCTGATAGTTCTAACAGCCAGGAAGTTTCTATCACATTCTATGGAGAACTGTATGTCATTGACTTTTCTGACTTTCCTCTCCATTAGAATCTAACAGGAAATCTAATTAGAATTTGACCACTAGAGGGCACAGCTAATGTAAAAAATCAATGGTTTAAACTGTAATAACTCTGGAAATATAAATCTCTCCGCAGTGGGAGTATCCTTATTTTACTCAATAGGAAAATCCCTACAATATATATTTTTTCATAAAAAAGTTTACTGCTCCTTTAAAACTCACTGTTAATTATCTGTACTTATCTGCTATTTATTTGTTAACCCCTTAACAACCGCCGGTCCTGGGGTAGGTTTAATGCATAGAAGTCATTTAGAGAACCAGCACAAACGAGCAAATGCGTGTACCAGCTCGCAGAAAGAGAGGCTGAAATTGCCTGCTTAACAGTCCCGTAGTGATCACAAAAGTCATGACATGTCAGGACCGTCACTGGACCTTAAGGCATGGAAATTGGTGATGGCACTGGCATGTCTCCAGTGCTTAAGGTGTTAAAGTGTGATCTAATACACAGACTTTCTTTTGTTTACTATCTATGCATGTGGTCAAAATATAGTATTCTCTCCTTCTCTCCTAACTACACACACATATATATGTAACTATTTGAACACTATTGATAAGTAAATTAGAGCTCACAAGGGTTTTTATTGTGTGAATGTGAGTATTTTATGTGTTTTGGGAGGTTTTGGTCCCTCTCACCTCCTTTGGTAATAACTCCAACAAACAGATGATTTTGCAGTCAGGAAAGGTATAATTGCCTCATTTATTTCCCTCACAAAGATTTTATCACAACAGAAATAAGAAGGTATCACTACTTTTCTATTACACTAAATACATGTTCACTTCAGATTGGAAGAAAATAGGGATTTGCTCAGTCTGAGGAGCCTTGATGTTGGTGGCCTTTTAGCTACAAACATGTTACTAAATCTCACTGTTTACTATTTGTAGTAAATCACATGTTGTTTACCGGTGAAAGATGGGATCAGTCGTACATGTAGTCAAAATACAATGGATTATATTGCTGCGCTCCTAACTCTACACATACATGCATGTACCTATTTGAACATGTAGAGGTCCCCAATAGTGCAAATTATGACAGCTGGTTTCCATACGTTCCAACATTTCAGATGGCCAAAGAGGGACACTTTTGTCTTAGGTGGTGTTGACCACTGGATGGGGTATTACCAACTTTTTAGGCTATTCCATGACCTATAGACACCTCTTTGCGTAACTTAATAAAAGAAGTTTCCCGGAAGGGACCGCAGGGTACAGGAGGGGAAGCATGTCATGGGGGAGGGTTGATTCATGGAGGAAGTGCATGTGTTGGGAGGAGTAAAAGGAAAAGGGTATGAAAGGGTTTGAAACAGGAAGTGAGTTGTTGTTTGGAGGAGGAGAGGACAGAGGAAGCATCCCTCTCTCCCTCCCTCATGTGGTATGGCTGTGTCGTGGTTGGCGGATAGTCCTTGCATGGTTTTCAGAGATCAATAACTGATGTGGTAAAGTTAGGGGATTTTATCCTCGGGTGGAAGCCCTTTGGGAGTTTACCCTGGACTTAGGTCGCGGGAGGTCACGTTACCCATTGAAGCTAAAGTGGATGGCCAATGGGGTAATTACTTGGAGTCAGCTGTAAGTACTGAAGAATGGTGGAATCAGCTATAAGTGCTGAAGAATGGTGGAATCAGCTGTAAGTGCTGAAGAACGGTGGAATCAGCTATAGTGCTGAAGTGTGGGAATGGTAGCATGAGCCCGTACAATTTGGCCATGCTTGGTGTCAAGGAAAGCGGATTGCCAAGGACTGTCAGTTAATGAATGATTATTGCTTAATGATTAATTATTGTTGTGTTGAATAAGAACAATAATAATTTGAGTAAAATAGTTAAATAAAGCTTTGGTCTGTTATCCCCAATATGATGTGTTGGTAATTATTTATGGATCATACCCTCTCCCTATGACATGATTTAGAGAAAGATCAAAGTATTTTATTTACACAGACTAATTTATAAACACATGTACTGAAGTTTACAAAACCATTGATGTGAGTTTTATTGCTGTGGAGCAGTGTAATACACTTATATACACCCCACACAGTCTGATCTCCTAAACACAGGGACACCAGGGTGATACTCTTATATACACACCACACAGTCTGATCTCCTAAACACAGGGACACCAGGGTGATACACTTATATACACACCACACAGTCTGATCTCCTAAACACAGGGACACCAGGGTGATACACTTATATACACACCACACAGTCTGATCTCTTAAACACAGGGACACCAGGGTGATACACTAATATACACACCACACAGTCTGATCTCTTAAACACAGGGACACCAGGGTGATACACTTATATACACACCACACAGTCTGATCTCCTAAACACAGGGGCACCAGGGTGATACATTTATATACACACCACACAGTCTGATCTCCTAAACACAGGGATACCAGGGTGATACACTTATATACACACCACACAGTCTGATCTCCTAAACACAGAGACACCAGAGTAATAAACTTATATACACACCACACAGTCTGATCTCCTAAACACAGGGACACCAGGGTGGTACACTTATACACACACCACACAGTCTGATCTCCTAAACACAGGGACACCAGGGTGATACACTTATATACACCCCACACCGTCTGATCTCCTAAACACAGGGACACCAGGGTGATACACTTATATACACACCACACAGTCTGATCTCCTAAACACAGGGACACCAGGGTAATACACTTATATACACATACCACACAGTCTGATCTCCTAAACACAGGGACACCAGGGTGATACACTTATATACACATACCACACAGTATGATCTCCTAAACACAGGAACACCAGGGTGATACACTTATATACACACCACATAGTCTGATCTCCTAAACACAGGGGCACCAGGGTGATACACTTATATACACACCACACAGTCTGATCTCCTAAACACAGGGACACCAGAGTAATACACTTATATACACACCACACAGTCTGATCTCCTAAACACAGGGACACCAGAGTGATACACTTATATACACCCCACACAGTCTGATCTCCTAAACACAGGGACACCAGGGTGATACATTTATATACACACCACACAGTCTGATCTCCTAAACACAGGGACACCAGGGTGATACACTTATATACACACCACACAGTGTGATCTCCTAAACACAGGGGCACCAGGGTAATACACTTATATACACCCCACACAGTCTGATCACCTAAACACAGGGACACCAGGGTAATACACTTATATACACCCCACACAGTCTGATCACCTAAACACAGGGACACCAGGGTGATACACTTATATACACATCACACAGTCTGATCTCCTAAACACAGGGGCACCAGGGTAATACACTTATATACACCCCACACAGTCTGATCACCTAAACACAGGGACACCAGGGTGATACACTTATATACACACACCACACAGTCTGATCTCCTAAACACAGGGGCACCAGGGTGATACACTTATATACACACCACACAGTCTGATCTCCTTAACACAGGGGCACTAGGGTGATACACTTATATACACACCAAACAGTCTGATCTCCTAAACACAGGGGCACCAGGGTGATACACTTATATACACACCACACAGTCTGATCTCCTAAACACAGGGAAACAAGGGTGATACACTTATATACACATCACACAGTCTGATCTCCTAAACACAGGGACACCAGGGTGATACACTTATATACACATCACACAGTCTGATCTCCTAAACACAGGGACACCAGGGTGATACACTTATATACACACCACACAGTCTGATCTCCTAAACACAGGGACACCAGGCTGATACAGTTATATACACACCACACAGCCTGATCTCCTAAACACAGGGACACCAGGGTGATACACTTATATACACCCCACACAGTCTGATCTCCTAAACACAGGGGCACCAGGGTGATACACTTATATACACACCACACAGTCTGATCTCCTAAACACAGGGACACCAGGGTGATGCACTTATATACACACCACACAGTCTGATCTCCTAAACACAGGGGCACCAGGGTGATACACTTATATACACACCACACAGTCTGATCTCCTAAACACAGGGACACCAGGGTGATACACTTATATACACATCACACAGTCTGATCTCCTAAACACAGGGACACCAGGGTGATACACTTATATACACACCACACAGTCTGATCTCCTAAACACAGGGACACCAGGCTGATACAGTTATATACACACCACACAGCCTGATCTCCTAAACACAGGGACACCAGGGTGATACACTTATATACACCCCACACAGTCTGATCTCCTAAACACAGGGGCACCAGGGTGATACACTTATATACACACCACACAGTCTGATCTCCTAAACACAGGGACACCAGGGTGATGCACTTATATACACACCACACAGTCTGATCTCCTAAACACAGGGGCACCAGGGTGATACACTTATATACACACCACACAGTCTGATCTCCTAAACACAGGGACACCAGGGTGATACACTTATATACACATACCACACAGTCTGATCTCCTAAACACAGGGACACCAGGGTGATACACTTATATACACATACCACACAGTATGATCTCCTAAACACAGGAACACCAGGGTGATACACTTATATACACACCACACAGTCTGATCTCCTAAACACAGGGGCACCAGGGTGATACACTTATATACACACCACACAGTCTGATCTCCTAAACACAGGGACACCAGAGTAATACACTTATATACACACCACACAGTCTGATCTCCTAAACACAGGGACACCAGAGTGATACACTTATATACACCCCACACAGTCTGATCTCCTAAACACAGGGACACCAGGGTGATACACTTATATACACATCACACAGTCTGATCTCCTAAACACAGGGGCACCAGGGTGATACACTTATATACACACCACACAGTCTGATCTCCTAAACACAGGGGCACCAGGGTGATACACTTATATACACACCACACAGTCTGATCTCCTAAACACAGGGACACCAGGGTGATACACACCACACACACACCACACAGTCTGATCTCCTAAACACAGGGACACCAGGGTGATACACTTTTATACACACCACACAGTCTGATCTCCTAAACACAGGGACACCAGAGTGATACACTTCTATACACACCACACAGTCTGATCTCCTAAACACAGGGACACCAGGGTGATACACTTATATACACACCACACAGTCTGATCTCCTAAACACAGGGACACCAGGGTGATACACTTATATACACACCACACAGTCTGATCTCCTAAACACAGGGACACCAGGGTGATACACTTATATACACACCATACAGTCTGATCGCCTAAACACAGGGACACCAGGGTGATACACTTATATACACACACCACACAGTCTGATCTCCTAAACACAGGGACACCAGGGTGATACACTTATATACACACCACACAGTCTGATCTCCTAAACACAGGGACACCAGGGTGATACACTAATATACACACCACACAGTCTGATCTCCTAAACACAGGGACACCAGGGTGATACACTTTTATACACACCACACAGTCTGATCTCCTAAACACAGGGACACCAGAGTGATACACTTATATACACACCACACAGTCTGATCTCCTAAACACAGGGACACCAGGGTGATACACTTATATACACACCACACAGTCTGATCTCCTTAACACAGGGACACCAGGGTCATACACTTTTATACACACCAAACAGTCTGATCTCCTAAAAACAGGGACACCAGGGTGATACACTTATATACACACCACACAGTCTGATCTCCTAAACACAGGGACACCAGGGTGATACACTTATATACACACCATACAGTCTGATCGCCTAAACACAGGGACACCAGAGTGATACACTTCTATACACACCACACAGTCTGATCTCCTAAACACAGGGACACCAGGGTGATACACTTATATACACACCACACAGTCTGATCTCCTTAACACAGGGACACCAGAGTGATACACTTATATACACACCACACAGTCTGATCTCCTTAACACAGGGACACCAGAGTGATACACTTCTATACACACCACACAGTCTGATCTCCTAAACACAGGGACACCAGGGTGATACACTTATATACACACCACACAGTCTGATCTCCTAAACACAGGGACACCAGGGTGATACACTTATATACACATCACACAGTCTGATCTCCTAAACACAGGGACACCAGAGTGATACACTTATATACACACCACACAGTCTGATCTCCTAACCACAGGGACACCAGGGTGATACACTTATATACACATCACACAGTCTGATCTCCTAAACACAGGGACACCAGAGTGATGCACTTATATACACACCACACAGTCTGATCTCCTTAACACAGGGACACCAGGGTGATACACTTTTATGCACACCACACAGTCTGATCTCCTAAACACAGGGACACCAGGGTGATACACTTATATACACACCACACAGTCTGATCTCCTAAACACAGGGACACCAGGGTGATACACTTATATACACACCACACAGTCTGATCTCCTTAACACAGGGACACCAGGGTGATAGACTTTTATACATACCACACAGTCTGATCTCCTTAACACAGGCACACCAGGGTGATACACTTATATACACACCACACAGTCTGATCTCCTAAACACAGGGGCACCAGGGTGATACACTTATATACACACCACACAGTCTGATCTCCTAAACACAGGGACACCAGGGTGATACACTTATATACACATACCACACAGTCTGATCTCCTAAACACAGGGACACCAGGGTGATACACTTATATACACATACCACACAGTATGATCTCCTAAACACAGGAACACCAGGGTGATACACTTATATACACACCACACAGTCTGATCTCCTAAACACAGGGGCACCAGGGTGATACACTTATATACACACCACACAGTCTGATCTCCTAAACACAGGGACACCAGAGTAATACACTTATATACACACCACACAGTCTGATCTCCTAAACACAGGGACACCAGAGTGATACACTTATATACACCCCACACAGTCTGATCTCCTAAACACAGGGACACCAGGGTGATACACTTATATACACATCACACAGTCTGATCTCCTAAACACAGGGGCACCAGGGTGATACACTTATATACACACCACACAGTCTGATCTCCTAAACACAGGGGCACCAGGGTGATACACTTATATACACACCACACAGTCTGATCTCCTAAACACAGGGACACCAGGGTGATACACACCACACACACACCACACAGTCTGATCTCCTAAACACAGGGACACCAGGGTGATACACTTTTATACACACCACACAGTCTGATCTCCTAAACACAGGGACACCAGGGTGATACACTTATATACACACCACACAGTCTGATCTCCTAAACACAGGGACACCAGAGTGATACACTTCTATACACACCACACAGTCTGATCTCCTAAACACAGGGACACCAGGGTGATACACTTATATACACACCACACAGTCTGATCTCCTAAACACAGGGACACCAGGGTGATACACTTATATACACACCATACAGTCTGATCGCCTAAACACAGGGACACCAGGGTGATACACTTATATACACACACCACACAGTCTGATCTCCTAAACACAGGGACACCAGGGTGATACACTTATATACACACCACACAGTCTGATCTCCTAAACACAGGGACACCAGGGTGATACACTAATATACACACCACACAGTCTGATCTCCTAAACACAGGGATACCAGGGTGATACACTTTTATACACACCACACAGTCTGATCTCCTAAACACAGGGACACCAGAGTGATACACTTATATACACACCACACAGTCTGATCTCCTAAACACAGGGACACCAGGGTGATACACTTATATACACACCACACAGTCTGATCTCCTTAACACAGGGACACCAGGGTCATACACTTTTATACACACCAAACAGTCTGATCTCCTAAACACAGGGACACCAGGGTGATACACTTATATACACACCACACAGTCTGATCTCCTAAACACAGGGACACCAGGGTGATACACTTATATACACACCATACAGTCTGATCGCCTAAACACAGGGACACCAGAGTGATACACTTCTATACACACCACACAGTCTGATCTCCTAAACACAGGGACACCAGGGTGATACACTTATATACACACCACACAGTCTGATCTCCTTAACACAGGGACACCAGAGTGATACACTTATATACACACCACACAGTCTGATCTCCTTAACACAGGGACACCAGAGTGATACACTTCTATACACACCACACAGTCTGATCTCCTAAACACAGGGACACCAGGGTGATACACTTCTATACACACCACACAGTCTGATCTCCTAAACACAGGGACACCAGGGTGATACACTTATATACACATCACACAGTCTGATCTCCTAAACACAGGGACACCAGAGTGATACACTTATATACACACCACACAGTCTGATCTCCTAACCACAGGGACACCAGGGTGATACACTTATATACACATCACACAGTCTGATCTCCTAAACACAGGGACACCAGAGTGATGCACTTATATACACACCACACAGTCTGATCTCCTTAACACAGGGACACCAGGGTGATACACTTTTATGCACACCAAACAGTCTGATCTCCTTAACACAGGGACACCAGAGTGATACACTTATATACACACCACACAGTCTGATCTCCTAAACACAGGGACACCAGGGTTATACACTTATATACACACCACACAGTCTGATCTCCTTAACACAGGGACACCAGGGTGATAGACTTTTATACATACCACACAGTCTGATCTCCTTAACACAGGCACACCAGGGTGATACACTTATATACACACCACACAGTCTGATCTCCTAAACACAGGGACACCAGGGTGATACACTTATATACACACCACACGGTCCAATCTCCTAAACACAGGGACACCAGGGTGATACACTTATATACACACCACACGGTCCGATCTCCTTAACACAGGGACACCAGGGTGATACACTTATATACACACCACACGGTACAATCTCCTAAACACAGGAACACCAGGGTGATAAACTTATATAAACACCACACAGTCTGATCTCCTAAACACAGCAGAGACACCACACAGTCTGAGCTTCTAAACACAGGGACACCAGGGTGGGAAAGAGGGACAGAGGGATTTGGGTCTCAAAGAGGGTCTGGCCCTCCTAAGAAGGAAATTTGGGAGGTATGTACCTTTAATATGTCCTAAAGAGGGACACTTGGGAGGTACGGGTTTCATTGCTGATAGGATGTTGGCCCAGGGAGATATCCAACTGCATTTTGGAGATGAGGAGGATTTTTCTTTACCAACTTAGGGCTTAATTTTAAATGTCTACAATAGAGGTTTTTATTTTATTTTTGCCAGTATCAACAAAAGTATTATGTCAAAGGCTGAACTGGATGGAAGTATGTGTTTTCAGCCTTATAAACTATGTATCAATGGGTAATTCAATGACATCTAAGTGGGCAAATATTATTGTCTTTCCCAGGTTGAGTACAACAACAAGCTGGAAGATATTGTACGTGTTTGGAATCCATGGGGCCAGGGAGAATGGAATGGACGCTGGAGTGATAGGTATGGACATTCCTTGGAAATTCATTCTCTTGAGCCCCCAGAGAGGGCTCATGTGTGGTGACCAGGGCTTTTTTAATGATGCAATTTGCATAATAATTGGGAAGGGGCAATTTTTTTGTCATAAAGTGGGTGGGAAGGGGGCAGAAAAGGGTGGGAAGGTGGAGAAGTGGGAGGGAAGTGGGAGGAACAGGGTGGGAAGGAGGCGAAGTGGACAGGATGTGCGAGGAATAGGGTGGAAAGGAGGCGAAATGGACAGGAAGAGGGAGGAACAGGGTGGGAAGGAGTTGAAGTGGGAGGAACAGGGTGGGGAGAAGGAGAAGTGGGCAGGAAGTGGGAGAAACAGGGTGGGAAGGAAGAAAAGTAGGCGGGAAGTGGGAGGAACAGGGTGGGAAGGAGGAGAAGTGGGTGGGAAGTGGGAGAAACAGGGTGGGAAGGAGGAGAAGTGGGCAGGAAGTGGAAGGAACAGGGTAGTAAGGAGGAGAAGTGGGTGGGAAGTGGGAGGAACAGGGTGGTAAGGAGGAGAAGTGGGCAGGAAGTGGGAGGAACAGGGTGAGAGGGAGGAGAAGTGGGTGGGATGTGGGAGGAACAAGGTGGGAAGGAGGAGAAATCAGCAAAGTTTCACAGGAACCTCAACTCAGCTGGAGAATCATCATCTGTCCCCAGAGACCCGGTAATTAACTGTGAAAAGCAGATGACTACTGGCACCATACAGAGTTAAAGGGCCGGAGCAAACCAGCTCCAAAATAAGGGATAAATATACATTACTAATGATTTGAACAGGGCTTTTAAAACATTGCATTGCTCAATGCATTGGAGACGCTTACAATTGAAATGCAGCTATACTTGTGATACCACAGAGCTTACAAATGAAATACTTAGAGATACCACAGAGCTTACAATTTTAGAAAAGCTACACTAGTGATTCCATAGAGTTTACAAGGGTTATGCTATGTGTTTCTTGATTTGGATTGTAGCTCTGTGGTATCACTAGTGTAGCGCCACTTCAAATGTGCTCTGTTTTATCACTGGTGTAGATCCACTACAAATGTGCTTTGTTTTATCAGTGGTGTAGATCCACTACAAATGTGCTCTGTTTTATCACTGGTGTAGCTCAACTTCAAATGTGCTCTTTTTTATCACTAGTGTAGCTCCAGTTCAAATGTGCTCTGTTTTATCACTAGTGTAGCTCCATTTACAGCAGCAAGGGGAAGACTGAGTGAGGCAATGGCTAACCAGACCACACATATGACCAGCCCAGGGGGCATTTGCCCCCAGGCCAGCCCTTCTCTGATGTTTGCTCAAGAACATAGAAAGGATAGAGTAAGCTAGGTCTGCCCGGTGGCCTATGGTTGCTGCTGTCAGACCTTTCACAAAATCAACATTGGAAGTTTCCATCCTCATCACAACTTCCCATGAATGGTTTAACCATGTGGGTGCCAGCCAGTAATATTGGCTGAAGTTCATGTAGGCCAATCAGAAGATGTCTCTCCTGCGACCTGCATGAGATGCAGTAAAGAGGGAAGTGCAATTCAAAGCAATGCATTGGAGATCTCTCTAACATTCATGAGGTTAAAACCCTCATTTAAATCAAGGAGAATTTTGGGGATGTTTATTTGGCCGCTGTGGCACAATTGGTTTACTCCAGAATTACCCAGGTTCTCCTTAATTACATCAGCCCTAAAATGTGTACTCGTTCTTGGATAGGACATATAGGCCTCTCCCACAGATAGTTTCCTTGCATGCTTTTACGAGCAAATTATTAAATGAAATGATTGTTTGGACTTGACATCACTTTTCATACACAGTATTGTTTTTGGTGGTTTGGCTCCTTCATCTCAATAATATAAACGATAATTAATCATTCTCTGATTCTCCCAGATAAATAGACTTTCCCATGTTTGTGCTGGAATACATCCCAAATATTAACCTCTACAGTGATACAAAGTTCCCTATCACACTGCTAATGAATATGTTGTAAACCTCTCTAGTGTCCAAGGGGTTCAATTTGCTATAGAACAAGGGAGACATGCACTAACGAGCCAAATGTAGTGATAAGAAGGAGATAACATCCCCAGAGTGAAAAACTCTCTAGTTCCTACATTACTGTGTGGAACCTGTCTGTCACTGAAGTTGGAGATGGTGGTGCAAAGGTTCCATAGAATAACACAGGAACTGGAGAGTTTATCACTGGAGAAGTTATCTCCTCTTTATCACACCTTAGTACATCTCCCCTATAGTCTATAAGTAAAGTTCTCCCATAGAATAACATAGGAACTGGAGAGTTTATCTCACTGGAGAAGTTATCTCCTCTTTATCACACCTTAGTACATCTCCCCTGTAGTCTATAACTAAAGATCTCCCATAGAATAATATAGGAACTGAAGAGTTTATCACACTGGAGAAGTTATCTCCTCTTTATCACACCTTAGTACATCTCCCCTGTAGTCTATAATAGTCTATAACTAAAGATCTCTCCTATAATATAAAACAAATTGTGTATGTAACACTTCTGTTGCAAAATAACTGCACCACAGTTTTTATGTGCATAAGGCAATAAGTTACTATTGCACTGAGAGTCAAAAGTTGTGAAATGGCATTACACAACTTAAAGGGGAACAGTCACCTCAACTCACTTAGGAAGTCAAGAAGAGCTGTGCTGGTCAACATAATGCAGCACGCTGAATCACCAGCACAGCTCTTCTTGACTTCCTGATTCTCCTCCCACCTCCCTCCCAGCTTCCCCAGGGAACGCATTCACGCTTCCCTTCGGTTTGGTGTGAATGGCGTCTACCGTTATGTCACGCTCCGGTTAGCATTTTACTGAGCGTCTAGCTAAACTGACAAAAGGCAACAAAAGAAGTAGCAAAAAAAGGAATCTCATTTACAGCACTCCTATTTCCTCATTGGGTCATGGTTAATCTGCCCTAAAAATGAACATGAACCACTATAAAATAATGTAAGAGTTAAAATACTTTTTATTTATTCTAATTTATTAAAAATAAAAAGAAAAGGAATATCATGTGGTTCTCTACAGGATAAATTGTATTTGACTTGTTTATAATAGAACGTTGAGTCTATCACAAGTGAATTGTTCCCAAAATGAACTATAAACAAGGGAATTACTGATTTTGAGAGCCTGTATTATGTAGTCAGTCCAGTTTCAATTATTATAATCTGGTCATTATAACAGGAGACAAATTAGAGAAGTAATCTGTTACATATCTCATACCATATATCTATATCTTCTACAATCATTTAAGGAATGCTGCTATGTTAATCTATCATCTACTATTATTACTTAGTAATTCTTATAATACGTCTGCAGTAGGTTATTGTGGTGTTACTATATCATTGGTAGGAGTATATTCAGGAGCATTACTACCTAATTATTATAGAGGTAACTCAATTAAGCCCAACTACTGATGGTATGTAGTGGGCTATTTTATTCGTTGAATTCCACAGATATCACGATACGCTGGTGAGTTAGCTTGTTGAAAGTTTATTAATTAAATTACCAACAAGTTCATTGCACGCTTGTTAATCTGCACATAAGTTTGAGTAAGTGTTGTGTTTAAAACTCACTGGAGTTATCAAAACAAGGGATATTAAAGGAATCACTGTCCTTTTAAATATCGGACAAACAATTCCAATGCCTTGATCAAATAACTCACTTATCATCACATTTGATATTGTCCATGTTTATTTTATTTGGATTGTTTTGATACTTTGTAATATTGTCCTGTTTAAGGCGAACAGTCCTGAGAGTGATAATTGTTTTCTATATTGACCTTGGAAAACCTATTTCCATGCTTAAATACTAAGCAAGCATTTTCTAAAATCGGACTATTATCAGTGAACTCCCCATCTCCGAAACTGAATAGGAGGTAGGGTTTTAACACACTGATAAGCTATAGACCACAGCTTGCGTCAAATTGCCGCTAATGAAATAAGTTAACCCCGGCAGGCCATAAGAGAATAAGACGGCTATAACATACAACCCTAATCAGGTTGCCGTGATAGACTATAGGTCACCGGCTTAACTCGTTGGAATTTCTGGCGGCTTTCCTGATACAATTAAAGTGTTCTTTGAATTTCTTAACTTATCTTAACTCCTCACAGTGCTTTGTATAACCTTAAAATGGCCCTTTCTGTGAGGTTAAGATCTCGGACTGTTCGCCTATCTTGACTCCTCACAATAATAGAAATTGCTCTTGATTATCTGAGAGCCTCTTGTATAACGTTCTATATTTCAATATTGCCTAAGTTAAACATTCTAATCTATTCTTAAACTTATTCTATCGTAATCTACATTTGCCATTCTGATCTGGAGCTAAACTCTGTTCTGTATCTTGTTCTATACTCGGTATAACATTCTAATCTGTTCTTAAACGTATTCTATTGTAGTCTACATCTGACGTTCAATTCTCAATCTGAACTTTAAGAATCTTGTTCTAAACTCATTTTAATATTCTGATCTAATTCTTGAGCTTATTCTATCGTAGTCTACATTGATCTAAACTGACGCGCGTTTCGCTTTCACTCTTCATCAGAGTTGAGTCTAACAATGCTCTGTTACGTGTATAGACTGAGCGTCTAGCTGACAGCAGGAGATCCCGGTCCAGGGACCAGATTCGCGTTACATAAAAAGAATTCATTCATTGGAAATGTCTACAAAGTGTGCCTGGTTTGCAAGCACACTTTGTAGACCTTTCCAATGAATGAATTCTTTTTAAGTAACGCGATTCTGGCTCTGCTGCAGAGCCTACTTGAGTCGCACAACTCAAATCTCTTGCTGTCAGCTATACGGCTGACATCAGGAGAAAGGGAGGGAGGGGGGAACTTTGAATCCCTATATCTCTCAAACCATAGCAGTTATTGTCCCTTTAAAAGGATAGTATTGCCAAGTTTTAAAAAAGTGATTCTCGTACGCATTAAAAACGAAATGCCCCTAGTCCCATCTCTCAAACCTTTATGGTTTGAGAGATATTCCACACTGAAGTTCCCACCTCCCTCCCCTTTCTCTGACGTCAGCTCTCAAGGTGACTGCAGGATAATCTGGTCCTGGGACCATCGGACGCTCTTCAGCAGAGCCGAGATTGTGTTATTGAGAAAGAAATCCTTGGCCCGTGTACACGGGCTTTTTCACTAGTAATGATATAAAATGTGTTATAGATTGTATAACGTCAGTGCATTGATAGAAGGTGATGTCCATTTACACTGTCATTTTATCTTTAACAGATCCCCACAGTGGCAAAGAGTCAGACCGGAAATAAGAAACAAGTTAAACGTCCAACGGAATGATGGAGAATTTTGGTATTTGTGAAATAAATTCCTTTTTTCAAGCTTAAAGGAGAAGTAACATCTTTTAATAGCCCCACCTTGCCTTACTCTGGACACAACATCCTATGCATTTCGCTCTCGTGCTTTTATTCAAGAGATATCATCTTCAATCAGTGCTGCATGTCATCTCCATGGAGGCGGACATGACGGTTACTAGCAGGACCCCTGGATCTCAGACTCTGCCCACTGCACGTGGTAATCTTAACCCATTAAGGAGCAGTGTGCAACACATCGCAAAACATTGAATTGCACCCTTCTGGTCCTTATTCATGATCCATGTACCATGCCTGTTTCAGTTTAAAGTACTGCCAACAACTGTCATGTCCGCCTCCATGGACACGACATCCAGGACTGATTGATGTTATCGCTTGGACAAGGGCAACATTCATAGGGATCATTAGGATTTTCTGGCCATAGTAAGGTAAGTGGGGTTTGTTAATAGCAGATGTTACCTCTCCTTTAATAATCCATTATTGTACATGGAGATATGGGTATAAAAAAAAGAAAAAAAAAGGAAATGCACCCTTTGCATGCCAGAGAGGTATGCAAGGCATTGCTTCACAAAGCATTGCGTAACCCTCTGGCATTCAAAGGGTTTATCATGGTTTACTGGCTATATCATATGTGTACACCTCAGATTTTCCCTTTCCTTAAAGGGTTAAAGAAAAATATGTTTGGGCTGAAATAACTTATTAATAAAAAAAAAAGTATCTCCCAATACTGTCAGTGCCCTTGTTTTATTCATCAATTAAAGCCTTGTAGTATGCTTTCATCATAAAAGTTTGTTGCTCTTGTAAAGAAGAGTGCTACAATGTTTTCACTAAGCATAACTGATACAATGTATCACTCTTCTTAAGCAGAGAGGCCCAAGATTTATACAGTCTCTGTGCAGCAGTGCATGTATCAATTCACAGTCTGTGATCAAAACAGCCACTAATATATTAGTACATTAATGTGTTTCTATCTATCTATCTATCTATCTATCTATCTATCTATCTATCTATCTGTCACGGGAACCAGACCAATTCCGTTTTAGGCAACTCTGGATTATTGACCTGGTGAGCACAATGCTTCACCAACTACTGAGGACAATTATGCTGGCAGAAAAAAAATGTACATTTTCCCCAAACAGGCTGACATTCACTGAGACTGCTAACCCAGGAACACCAAGGAACTGTGGACATTTCTGTCATACCTAAAACAACCCCTGTCCAGGCGTACGGTTTGCAAGCCCAGCGTCACAAGCTATGTAGAACTTTGGGATGTTATACTGGCGTACAGCTATGCCAATAGGACTAAAAATAACAGCCTGCTTTCAGGGGATTGAGCCGTTAGGGGTTAAGTATTTGAGTTTGCCCAAGGATACTGCAAATGTATATTGCAGTCCCTCAAGCCTTTTGTTTCATTGCTCACCCTCACCCAAGCTCTGTGTGTATTGTAGCCACTCCAGTCATTGTAGGTCTGTGAACTGTACTGAGACCCCCTGTGGTGTGTTAACCTAATCACGTCTGGCCCTTTGTATTGTGTTGTACCATTTGTTGCTAGCCTTTTGTGTAGTAATGCAATCGTGTCTGTGTTATTGTAATTATTGGGACCTTCTGTTGTTGGCTCTTTGGCTTGTATTTTGTGATTATATTATCCCTGCGACTCACCCTATTGTATCTGGTTGGCCCATGTATTTCAGTGTAGGTTTTGGGTATAAATATGTGTGGTTTGTTCCAATAAAGGCAGTTGTTATTCTAACCCCAAGGCACTGGTGTTGTCTGATGCTTGGGGTAAAGCTTGCTGTATGCAGAGTGTGTGCTGGTTACCCTGACACTAGTTTTGCGATTGGGGTATATTGTGGTATGCTGTTGGATTTCCATCTGGCTCGTAGCAGAAGAAGTGACCTTTGACGGGGACACCAAGGCTGGGTGTCCGCTGGTACCGTCACACTATCTATCTATCTATCTATCTATCTATCTATCTATCTATCTATCTATCTATCTATCTATCCATCTCATATCTATATATCTACCTATCTATCTCTTATCTACCTATCTCATATCTATCTATCTATCTATCTATCTAATATCTATCTATCTATCTATCTATCTATCTATCTAATATCTATCTATCTATCTATCTATCGCATATCTAATATATGTATCTATCTATCTATCTAATCTATCTATCTATCTATCTCATATCTATCTATCTATCTATCTATCTATCTATTCATACATATATATATATATATATATATATAGATAGAGAGAGGTAGCTCTTGGGCACACGTAATTACTCTCTCCTGTGATAGTAAGAGGAATATCAGATCGATAAGGCTACAATGTGTCTTATTGTTACAGGATGTCCTGTACGGACTTTATGCAGAACTTCAATCACGCAAGCATATGTAACCACACCCCGGCTTACTTGGATTTTGAGAGTCCCCCTCGTGTTTGGAAGACGAGCTGTTACTTTAACCAGTGGATCAGAGGCAGCAGTGCAGGAGGATGCAGTACTACAGGTAAACTGCCTTCCCCTACTCAGTCTTAACTAATCTGGGGACACTTATAACCCTTCACATCATTTATACTTCGGTATAAAGACACCTAGAGGCTGATGCACCATAAAAACTAGAGTAACTCTAGGGCAAACCAGTTGCATCACAGGGGAAAAATAAAAATCCAGTTCATTTAAATTGTACATTTAAAGGGATAGTAATACTTCGTTTTATCTTTATTTTATTTTGTAGGCAGTAAAAAAACATGAAGAACGATATAAGTCTTATCTCTCAAACCTTTATGGTTTAAGAGATATTCACAGGCAAAGTAGCCCCCCCCCTGTTCAGCCACATCAGAAGGGAGGTGCCCAGGTAGACTGCAGAGAGGGACAATCTTCAATTAAGATAAGGGAAAAAGCTGAAAAACTTGTCAAGGGGGGAAGGGCTTTCATTCTTTTCATACAAAGAAGATTGTCCCCTGCTGTTATCTGTCTGGTCTATGGACTACATTCCACATCTGAGAAGAGATGGCTTACACTAGGTAAAAGGGACAGGAGGGGAAACTCTGCTTGTGAATATCTCTCAAATCATAAAGGTTTGAGAGATAAGACTTATATCATTCTTCATGTTTTTTTAATGCCTACAAAATAAAATAAAGTTAAAACGAAGTGTTACTATCCCTTTAACCCTTTTAACGCTGAATACATTAATTATAGAACTTTAGGACGGAAGGGGTTAACAATCACATTTAAATCATAGCAGATTTGGGGTATTATGTCACAGGAACCCCAGAGACCGGACATTTCTGGGCCCAAAGAGACTGACAACCATGGACTGCTGGTTTGATTCCAAGGCAAAGGATCGTAAGGGTTAATTATTTGAGTTTAGCTAAAGTTACTTCCAACGTGTATTGTAGCCACTCAAGCCAGTGTATTGTGAACTGTATTAAGACCCCCTGCCGTGTGTTAATTCATTGAAGCCCTCAAGTCTTTGTGTCCATTGTCTGAGTTCATCAACCCTTTTGTATTTGAAACGTAATCATGTCTGAGTCATTGTATTTGTTAGATCATCTGCTGTTGACCTTTTGTCTACTGTATTGTGATTGAATTATGTCCCTATTGTATCTGCTTGGTCCATGTATTTCAATGTAAGGTTTGAGTATAAATGTGTGTGGTTTGTTCCAATAAAGGCAGTTCTTGTCCTCCCTACGCTGGTGTTGTCTGGTGACGTAAAGCTTGCTGTATCCATAGTGTGCTCTTGGTACCCTGAAACTAGTTTTGCCTAATTTGGGGTATATTGCGGTATGCTGTTGGATGTCCATCTGGCTCGTAGTGGAAGAAGTGACCATTGACGGGGACACCAAGGCTGGGTGTCTGCTGGTACCATCACATTTATTGGTTCCCCTATTTTGAAGTTGGATTGTTCCATCCATCCATTCTTTTTTACTTACTGGCCAGTATAACCATGGTGAAACTGTCACCTTATGTTATGTTACCTTAACATAAGTACTTTAAAAGAGGATTAACCCCTTTGTGTGCCAGAGGGGTGCACAACACATTACTTTACACTCAGAGGGTTAAAAACAAGCCATTTGTTTGTAATATAAATACTTTTTGAGAAATGTACCTGTATTTGTTGATGGCACCATGTGGCATTTTATGCTAATTAGTTTATGTTCAGAGTCACTATCACTATACACAGTATAGCATCCCTAGACAAAGAATTCAATAACTTTACAGCCCTTACTGTAAAAAAATCCATGACTTTGTATTAGTTGAAAGTGCTTTTCCTCCAGTCTAAATGGATGATGCTTGTTTTTTTTTCTCAGCTCTTTCAGTGAATAGTTCCTTAGAGAGTTATTTGTATTGACTTTAAATCTATCTGTAAATGGCAATCATTTTAACTGACCCACCTGTCCTCAAGCAAGGAAATCCTTAAATCCTAGTCTGTTGTTAGTCCTTGAGGAGTGAACTTTAAGATCTCTGCTCTAGTGCTGTAACAGGTACCTAAGTCTGTGGATGGACTTAAGCCGTTGAGCTGGGTTTTCTCTCTCCTGAAGGCGGCTACAAGCAGGTAGCCTTGCCAGTCATCCTCCCAGAGCTTCCTAGGATGGGGGTCAAAAGCAGACCCTTGATACCACCCAGTGACAGAGACACAGGACGCAGTTCAGGTTCCAAAGTAACACACACTTTATTCAACAACTTCAGCACTTTTATACATTTTGAGCCACATCAGATATAATACCAGACAAAGGACAGTGACTAGTGTTGAGCGAGCATGCTCGGCCGATGCTCGGATCGGCTCGAGCATCGCTCTGCTCGGCACATGGCGGTACTCGTACGAGTACCGCATGTGCTCGCCCGCCATGTTCGGGTCTCCTCCCCGCACGTTTTGCGGCTGCTGCGCAGCCAATAAACGTGCAGGGAGGCTCTGACATCGGTGTAATGCCAGCAGCCATGTTGGCTGCTGGCATTACACTGATTGGCTGGCCAGAACCCGTGGTCAGGTGCTGTATAGCACCTGACCATCGAGTTCGGCTCAGTCTTAGCCAGGGAGAGCTGAGGATAGGAAGGGAAAGGCAGTGTAGGGAGGAAAAAAACCAAACTTGTGAAAAAAAAGAACCAAAAGTCCTTTTTAGGACTACTGTGTGTGGGGGCAGCAGGTTATTTTGTGTGGGGGGGAAAAAAACAAAAAAAAAAAAAAAAAAATATTCTGTTTAGTGTGCAAAGTTGCAGATTAGAGCACATTCTGTTTAGTGTGCACAGTTGCAGATTAGAGCACATTCTGTTTAGTGTGCAAAGTTGCAGATTAGAGCACATTCTGTTTAGTGTGCAAAGTTGCAGATTAGAGCACATTCTGTTTAGTGTGCAAAGTTGCAGATTAGAGCACATTCTGTTTAGTGTGCAAAGTTGCAGATTAGAGCACATTCTGTTAAGTCTTCAAACTAAAATATCAAAGTCACATATTTCATTCAGTGTGCGTCGCCGCAGTTTAGCAGCACATTCTGTGTACTGTGCAGAGTTGCAGAATAGGAAGAAATACTGTTAAGTCTTCAAACTAAAATATCAAAGTCACATATTCCATTCAGTGTGCTTCGCCGCAGTTTAGCAGCACATTCTGTGTAGTGTGCAGAGTTGCAGAATAGTAAGAAATACTGTTAAGTTTTCAAACTCAAATATTAAAGTCACATATTCCATTCAGTGTGTGTCACCGCCGTTTAGCAGCCTATTCTGTGTACTCTGCAGAGTTGCAGAATAGGAAGAAATACTGTTAAGTCTTCAAACTAAAATATCAAAGTCACATATTCCATTCAGTGTGCTTCGCCGCAGTTTAGCAGCACATTCTGTGTAGTGTGCAGAGTTGCAGAATAGTAAGAAATACTGTTAAGTTTTCAAACTCAAATATTAAAGTCACATATTCCATTCAGTGTGTGTCACCGCCGTTTAGCAGCCTATTCTGTGTACTCTGCAGAGTTGCAGAATAGGAAGAAATACTGTTAAGTCTTCAAACTAAAATATCAAAGTCACATATTCCATTCAGTGTGCTTCGCCGCAGTTTAGCAGCACATTCTGTGTAGTGTGCAGAGTTGCAGAATAGTAAGAAATACTGTTAAGTTTTCAAACTCAAATATTAAAGTCACATATTCCATTCAGTGTGTGTCACCGCCGTTTAGCAGCCTATTCTGTGTACTCTGCAGAGTTGCAGAATAGGAAGAAATACTGTTAAGTTTTCAAACTCAAATATTAAAGTCACATATTCCATTCAGTGTGTGTCACCGCCGTTTAGCAGCCTATTCTGTGTACTCTACAGAGTTGCAGAATACTAAGAAATACTGTTAAGTTTTCAAACTCAAATATTAAAGTCACATATTCCATTCAGTGTGTTTCACCGCCGTTTAGCAGCCTATTCTGTGTACTCTGCACAGTTGCAGAATAGTAAGAAATACTGTTAAGTTTTCAAACTCAAATATTAAAGTCACATATTCCATTCAGTGTGTGTCACCGCCGTTTAGCAGCCTATTCTGTGTACTCTGCAGAGTTGCAGAATAGGAAGAAATACTGTTAAGTTTTCAAACTCAAATATTAAAGTCACATATTCCATTCAGTGTGTGTCACCGCCGTTTAGCAGCCTATTCTGTGTACTCTACAGAGTTGCAGAATACTAAGAAATACTGTTAAGTTTTCAAACTCAAATATTAAAGTCACATATTCCATTCAGTGTGTTTCACCGCCATTTAGCAGCCTATTCTGTGTACTCTGCAGAGTTGCAGAATAGTAAGAAATACTGTTAAGTTTTCAAACTCAAATATTAAAGTCACATATTCCATTCAGTGTGTGTCACCGCCGTTTAGCAGCCTATTCTGTGTACTCTGCAGAGTTGCAGAATAGTAAGAAATACTGTTAAGTTTTCAAACTCAAATATTAAAGTCACATATTCCATTCAGTGTGTGTCACCGCCGTTTAGCAGCCTATTCTGTGTACTCTGCACAGTTGCAGAATACTAAGAAATAGTGTTAAGTTTTCAAACTCAAATATTAAAGTCACATATTCCATTCAGTGTGTTTCACCGCCGTTTAGCAGCCTATTCTGTGTACTCTGCACAGTTGCAGAATAGTAAGAAATACTGTTAAGTTTTCAAACTCAAATATTAAAGTCACATATTCCATTCAGTGTGTGTCACCGCCGTTTAGCAGCCTATTCTGTGTACTCTGCAGAGTTGCAGAATAGGAAGAAATACTGTTAAGTTTTCAAACTCAAATATTAAAGTCACATATTCCATTCAGTGTGTGTCACCGCCGTTTAGCAGCCTATTCTGTGTACTCTGCAGAGTTGCAGAATAGTAAGAAATACTGTTAAGTTTTCAAACTCAAATATTAAAGTCACATATTCTGTGTAAGATGAAGAAGGCGGGTAAAAAGGGACGGGGAAGTGGACGTGATCCTGAAAGTTCAGGGCGCGGGTCAGGACGCGGAGAAACTGTGCCTGGTGCCAGAGCACAAGAAAGAAAGACATCCACCATACCTAGCTTCATGTGTAATTTTACAGGGCGTCGCAGGACATCACTCTCGAGGTCCGACCACTGCGAACAGGTGGTCGGTTGGATGACAGCTGATACTGCTTCCAGTCGGTTAAGCACCACCCTGTCTTCCACCAAGTCCACTCTCAGTAGCCAAGAGTCTGGTCAAAATAATCCTCACTCTGATCATCCTTCCTCCCACCATACACGGTCTGGTCAAAGAAGTGATCCCACACTGGGATATAGTGAGGAGCTCGTCTCATCACCAATCCTTCATTTGACCCTCTCTCCAAGCACGCTTGCAGAGGAACATGACATTTTGTGCCCTGATTCACAACCTCTAGAGGCTACCCAATCACAAGAAGATGACAGATGTGAACGGCATTTAAGGTCAAAGGAAGTAGTGGATGATGATGATGATGATGAGACACAGTTGCCATTAAATCAACCACTATTTCCGTCTCAAGACCTTGTTGAGGAGAATGTTATACAGTTGTCAATGACAGAGTATGTGGTGGGATCAAGACTTGAGGAGGATGATCAGAGTGAGGAAGTGGAGGAGGACTTGGTGGACGATGAGGTGACTGACCCCACCTGGGAAGGTGTAGAGCCGAGCGATGACAGCAGTCCTGAGGGTGAGCCATCTGCAGCACCGCAACAGGCTGGAAGAGGCAGTGGTGTGGCTACAGAAAGAAGGCGGACCGCACCAAACCGGCCCGCAAATGTTCCACGGAGCACCCCCTTGCGTAAATCTCCCTTGCCAAAGGGTAGGTGTTCCGCGGTATGGCGTTCTTTTAAGGAAAGTGCGGACGACAAAAGAATTGTAGTTTGCAACCTGTGCCACACCAGAATGAGCCGAGGCATGAACACTAGAAACCTCACCACCACCAGCATGATCCGACACATGGCATCCAAGCACCGTAGTAAGTGGGAGGAACGCCTGGATCGCCCATCTGTGTCTGCAGGCCACACCACTGCCTCCTCTTCCCCTGTTTTCGGTGCCGGCCAATCGCCTGTCGAAGGCGCAGGCCCGCATACCTCCCGCCCTGCACCTGTACCATCTGAAGCACCATCAGCGACCACATCCACTTCCCTGTCCCAGCACAGCGTCCAAATGTCATTACCCCAGGCATTTGAGCGCAAGAGAAAGTACCCAGCCACCCACCCACAGGCCATAGCACTAACCTCACACCTTTCAAAATTACTGGCCATCGAAATGCTGCCATTTAGGCTTGTGGACACTGAGTCCTTCCGCAGCCTGATGGCAGCAGCTGTCCCTCGGTACGCGGTCCCCAGCCGCCACTACTTTTCCCGGTGTGCCATCCCCGCATTACACCACCATGTGTCCCGTAACATCACCCGTGCCCTGACCAACGCAGTTACTGGGAAGGTCCACTTAACGACTGACACATGGACAAGTGCTTGTGGCCAGGGACGCTACATTTCCCTGACGGCACACTGGGTGAATGTCGTGGAGGCTGGGAGCGACTCGGACCCTGGGATGGCACGGGTGCTACCCACGCCGAGGATTGCGGGCCCTACCTCCATCAGGGTTTCCGCCAGCACCTACGTTATTGGCTCCTCCTCCTCCGTTTCCACCTCCGAATTCTCCACACGCAGCGCCACTCCCCCATCAGCCAGTAGCTGGAAGCAGTGTAGCACTGCAGTGGGGAAGCGTCAACAGGCCGTGCTGAAGCTGATCTGCCTTGGGGACAAACAGCACACGGCCTCAGAGCTGTTGCAGGGGATTAGTCACCAGACCGAGCAATGGCTCTCGCCACTCAACCTGCAACCAGGCATGGTTGTGTGTGATAATGGGCGTAACTTGGTGGCGGCTTTGGAGCTCGGCAAGCTCACACACGTACCATGCCTAGCGCATGTATTTAATTTAGTGGTTCAGCGATTTCTAAAAACCTACCCCAATGTGCATGATCTCTTGACCAAGGTGCGCCGCGTGTGTGCACATTTCCGTAAGTCATCTACAGCTTCGGCCGGCCTGTTGAAGCTGCAGCAGCGCTTACAATTACCAGCTCACCGGCTGCTGTGTGACGTGAGCACGCGCTGGAACTCCACCTTCCACATGTTGGCCCGGCTTTGTGAGCAGCAGAGGGCAGTAGTGGAGTACCAGCTGTTACACGGTCGTCGCCTCTCCGTTCAACTTCCTGTAATCAGAAGTGAGGAGTGGGAATGGATGTCAGACCTCTGCGAGGTTTTACGCAATTTTGAGGAATCGACACAGATGGTGAGCGGCGATAACGCTATTATCAGTGTAACCATCCCACTTCTGTGTCTACTGAAACGCTCGCTGCTCACAATTAAAACCGACGCTTTGCATGTGGAAGAGGTGGAAATGGGGGAGGAAGAGCTTACACAAGGTGATAGCCAGAGCACCCTCACTTCGTCTTCTCAGCGACAATTGGAGGAGGCGGAGGAGGAGGAGGAGGAGGAGGAGGAGGAAGACACGGTTGCCTCCGCTACAGAGGGTAGCCATGGAACTTTAGTTCCATCTCTTCAGCGTGGGTGGGCAGAAGAGGAGGAAGAGGATGAGGAGATTGAGAGTCATCCTCCTGGTGAGGACAGCGAAATCTTGACTGTTGGTACTCTGGCACACATGGCTGACTTTATGTTAGGCTGCCTTTCCCGTGACCCACGCGTTATACGCATTTTAAACAACACGGATTACTGGGTGTTCACCCTTCTGGACCCCCGCTACAAAGAGAATTTCTCATCTCTCATTCCTCCGGTGGAGAGGACAAGCAAAATGGTGCAATACCAGAAGGTTCTTGTTGAAAAATTGCTCCAAAATTTTCCATCTGACAACGCTGGCGGCAGAGTACGTGCTACCTTGGCCAACAGAGAAGGGGAGAAAAGGGGAGCACACAGCAGTTCCGAGAAAGGCAGGGCAACACTCTCCAAGGCGTGGGACACCTTCATGACACCCCGCCAGCACCCTCACCCTGATGCGCAGCCTAGTGTCACAAGGAGGGAAAAGTTTTGGAAGATGGTGAAGGAGTACGTAGCAGACCGTGTCAGCGTCCTCAATGATCCCTCTGTGCCTTACAACTACTGGGTGTCCAAGCTGGACACGTGGTATGAACTGGCACTCTACGCCTTGGAGGTGCTGGCCTGCCCTGCCGCCAGCGTTCTGTCTGAGTGGGTATTTAGTGCTGCTGGTGGCATCATAACAGATAAGCGTATCCGCCTTTCCACCGACAATGCTGATAGGTTGACACTTATAAAAATGAACAAGGCCTGGATTTCCCCTGACTTCTCCACTCCACTGGAGGAAAGCCCCGGGGGAACATAAACTCACTTTATATATGTTATTTACAATGATGGGAATACTCTGTATTCCCATTCACCCCTTCCACCCAAAAAACGGGTATATGGTTGACTCTTAATCTTCTCATCCTCCTCCTCCTCTTCCATATGCCCTGGGATATAATTTTTATATAGGGCCAGCTCACCAGCGGGCCCTGTGATATAATTTTTATATAGGGCCAGCTCACCAGCGGGCCCTGTGATATAATTTTTATATAGGGCCAGCTCACCAGCGGGCCCTGTTTGACAATTTTTATATAGGTCAGCTCACCAGCGGGCCTTCTCATATAATGTTTTATTGGGTCAGCTCTCTAGCGGGCCCTCTCATATAATGTTTTAGAGCGTCAGCTCACTAGCGGGCCTTCGCATATAATGTTTAGGATGGTCAGCTCTGCAGCAGACCCTCACCCATAATGTTTTAGATGGTCAGCTCAGCGCACGTTTCCCTCTTAATCATGGCCTCAGTTCTGAAAATCAAGGAAATTTTTGGGAGAATTTGCCTCTGCGCACGTTTCCCTCTTAATCATGGCCTCAGTTCTGAAAATCAAGGAAATTTTTGGGAGAATTTGCCTCTGCGCACGTTTCCCTCTTAATCATGGCCTCAGTTCTGAAAATCAAGGAAATTTTTGGGAGAATTTGCCTCTGCGCACGTTTCCCTCTTAATCATGGCCTCAGTTCTGAAAATCAAGGAAATTTTTGGGAGAATTTGCAGATGATATACAAGTAAATATACAGCAAATACTGTTTGGTAACAATTTTTCGCCTAAAGTCGTTTTTATTTTCCTTTTTGTGTGTTTTACGGTCAGTCTGTAAAAATGGCGTACTACGGGCGAAAGATCGTTCCCAGCAGCGATGTTGGAGTCCAAGATGCATCCAGACATCCTCCCTATGCTGTCCCTGAACCATTTCTGTGGTGTTTCCATCCTTTTCTGCCATTTTCCTATGGACCAGGCACCCTCCCCTCATCAGAGCAGGGGGTGCCTGGTGTAATGCTCGAGTCCTCCCATTGACTTCAATGGGGCTCGGGTGCTCGGCCGAGCACTCGAGCCTCAGGGGGTGCTCGGTCAGAGCACCCGAACACCCGAGCATTGGGGTGCTCGCTCATCACTAACAGTGACATATGGTACACACATAATACAAAGGGCCAGACGTGATTACATTATTTATACAAAGGGACTGAGGAATGGTAAACACTGGGACAAAAAGCTGAGGGACTTGAATACATATTTCACACAATGGGCCAGGGGTTGGAAGCATTTTTGAATATTCTGCTTCAACCCCTGGCCAATCAGGAGCCTGGAATCAGATGGCCAATTCTGGCCAAGATCATCATGGCCATCTCAGCCTATCAGAACCTTTAGGCAGGCAGCTAGCTGACCAATCACTGGGCCACCTACTTTCCCCCATGTTAACTCTATGGGGGACCTTTAAACTTGTCACCCAGGGCTTTGGCCAATCAGGAAGCTGCCTACTCTCCCATGTAAAGTCTATGGGGTCTATGGGGCTTTTTTTGAATATGTTGCCCCACACGGCAGCCATCCTGCACCCGTTATAGTTCGTGTATTTCAGTCTTTTGAAAGAGTTGATCCTCTATAACTCCACCAAGTTCCATGTAAGCCATTACGAGGGTCCATTACAAGTGCATATCACAAAGTGTGGGTGCAGGTGTAGGAAGACAAAACACGATAATGCAGAAAATGAGCTTCACTGGTGGATTTGTAAATTTCATCCCAGTCTGTCAGAGGAGCTCAGACCTGTCCTGTCATCCTCATCTCCCAACAGCTTTTCAGATTATCATCATCTGAACACAGGTGAATGTCATTAACCCTTTAAATGCTAAAGGGGTATCCAAAGCATTGCTCTGCAGATTCTTTAGAGTGACTGATCCACCTGTGTTCATGTGAGGAGATCGGGAAACTTTGCACCATGTGGGGACACAAGGACAGTTCTGAGCACCTCGGTGGATATAATCTTTATCAATACAATGTGAAATTGTTCTGATTTCTCTGTTGTTTCATTACAGAAGACATGTGGAGAAACCCGCAGTATGTCATCACAGTGTCAGAGACTGCAGGGATGAAGAGGTGTTACAATGTAACGGTAGCGCTAATGCAGAGCCCTGAAAATGAACACAAGTACAGCCCTAGATGGCTACCTATCGGCTTTGTGTTCTGCAAGGTAAATCATGATTGTTGCTTGTAGGGCTTTTCTAACAATAGGGCAACGTGGAAAGCTGGCCAGGGACACTACAGGAAGAAGGACAATCAGAAACTCTCTCTCATACAGCACAGTCAGTGGTGTAACTACTGTGGTCACAGACCCGTCAACCCCTGCTGAGACCATGCATCCTCCCACCCTCTGCCTCTGTTCCGCACGCATGCGCAGCCAGAGAACTCAATGAAGCAAGTTCCTTGACTGCACATGCGCAGGACATCGGGGAAACAGAAGCAGAGCACACGAAAAGGAGTACAGCACTGCTCTGTCCGGCCAGGCGGCCGTCCTCAAATTGGGAAATGTGGAGGTAGACAATGGGGGCAACGTGGAGGTTGCTAATGTGGAGGAGGACAATGGGGTGTACAATGTGGAGGTAGACAATGTGGAGGTGGACAATGAGGCGTACAATGTGGAGGTGGACAATGGGGCATACAATGTGGAGGTAGACAATGTGGGGGTGAACAATGGGGGTCAATGTGGAGTGGACAATGGGGGCAATGCGGAGGTGGCTAATGTGGAGGTGGACAATGGGGTGTACAATGTGGAGGAGGACAATGGGGGCAATGTGGGGGTTGCCAATGTGGAGGTGGACAATGGGGACCAATGTGGAGGTGGACAATGGGGGCAATGCTGAGGTGACTAATGTGGAGGTGAACAATGGGGTGTACAATATGGAGGTGGACAATGGGGGCAATGTGGGGGTTGCCAATGTGGAGGCAGACAATGAGGTGTACAATGTGGAGGTGGACAATGGGGGCAATGCAGAGGTGGCTAATGTGGAGGTGAACAATGGGGCGTACAATGTGGAGGTGAACAATGGGGTGTACAATGTGGAGGTGGACAATGAGGCGTACAATGTGGAGGTGGACAATGGGGCGTACAATGTGGAGGTGGACAATGGGGGCATTGTGGAGGTGGACAATGTGTAAGTGGCAATTCTTGGGTGGTGTTGCAGGAGGGGTTGGGGGGCCCCACGGCAGTTTTCGCACCAGGGCCAGGTTTTTCTAGTTACGCCTCTGAGCACAGTTTGAGTCCCTCTGTACCTCCTTGATGATCTGGGGGCACACAATATAGTCTGATTAACGTGTGATGTGAAAACTAAGTATTGTGTGCAGATATGTGTTAAAACACATGATTATGTTCCCACATTACAGTAGGTGTAAGTACTTAACACTGTGTGAACTCAGGTCTGAACTCAACATTCTATGAACTTGATTCAATATAAGGTAAAACTGTGTTTTCTAAGTCTGAGTTCTCTCTGTCAGCAAAGGGGAAAACTGTTGTTTTTACTTAAACATTTGGACATAAGAGAGGTCTCCAGCACATTGCAAAGCAGTTTACTGCACACCTCTGTAACATCCAAAGGGTTAAAGGGATAGTAATACTTCAAGTGTAAAAAAATATATATTGTAGGGTTTATCCCCCTGAATAAAACAAGGGTACTCCCACTGCTGAGAGATATTTTATTAAAAAATCATAACAGCTCAAACTTGAATTTTTTAGGTGCAACATCACAGTGGCCTGAAAATTTACAGTGGCGCTGTTGTTACACCATCCTATGGACAGCTCTGGTCCGTAGACCATAAATCTCTATAGGATGGTGTAACAACAGCGCCACTGTAAATTTTCAGGCCACTGTGATATTGCACCTAACAAAATTCAAGTTTGAACTCTTATCATTTTTTAATAAAATATCTCTCAGCAGTGGGAGTACGCTTGTTTTATTCGGTGACATAAACCCTACTACATATATATTTTTTGCATCTTAAGTATTACTATCCCTTTAAGCAGGCCTAATGCTTTGTCATTGGCACAACATCTCCACCATTGACTTAAAGTGGCCCTGGTTATATAAAAGGAATGAACAAATGGTTCTGCAAAACCGCAAAATAGGCAATAGCCATATTTAATTAGCTAAAGAGGAGAAATTTTGGGACAAACCAATTGCTTCACAGGGGACAAATAAAATTCCGACAAATTTCCCCATTGATAGAAATGGGTCTTTTCACCCCTGATTTTTTTTAACCCTTTGAGTGCCAGAGTGGTACGCAACGCATTGCTTTGCAATGCGTTGCATACCACTCTGGCACTCAAAGGGTTAATCAGTGTTTTGGAGACCTCCCCTATAGTGCAGCTGGTTTGTTTCCAGAATTACTTCTCTTTAACTTATTGAATATGGTCCAAATAAGAATCATAAGGTAGGGCTGGGCAACCCGTAGCTCCCCTGTTACTTTTTGAACTACAGTTCCCATCATCCTCACCAGTCTTCTGGCCAACTGTTCAATAGCTGGATATTCAGAATGGGCCATCCTATGCCATAAGGAGGGAGTTTCAAATAAACACAAGCATTGTATGTTGGCTTTATCAGTGATAAACGTTAATACGGCATAATAAGGACCCTCTTCCAGATTTCCTCTAACATCAGAGTCTTTTTCTCACTGACATTATTGGTTTTTCTGTAAAATCTGTTGTATTTCAACTCATCCATATAATTAAAGTAATATAGTATTGTGTTTATTTTCACAGGTTGAATCCAAGGTATGTATTCCTCTAATGTAACACTTCATATGACTATGATGCAGTCTTACTTAAAGGGATAGTAATGTTTCATAATAAAAGCAGCCCTAATTAATCATCATAGTATTTGGTCCATGTAGAGTGTTATTTCAATTCTGTCAGAGTTGTAGTACAAGAGTAATTCAATGACAAAGTGTTCCCCTCCTGCCCCTTTTACTGATGTAACACTGCTCAGCCAGATCAGAAGGGAGGTGCCCAGGTAGACTGCAGAGAGGGACAATCTTCAATTAAGATAAGGGAAAAACCTGAAAAACTTGTCAAGGGGGGCAGGGCTTTCATTGTTCTCATAGGAAGAAGATTGTCCCCTGCTGTTATCTGTCTGGTCTATGGACTGGATTCCACATCTGAGAAGAGATGGCTTACACTAGGTAAAAGGGGCGGGAGGGGAAACTTTGCTTGTGAATATCTCTTAAACCATAATGGTTTGAGAGATAAGACTTATATCGTTCTTCATGTTTTTTTTAATGCCTACAAAATAAAATAAAGATAAAACGAAGTATTACTATCCCTTTAAACTCTGGAATTGAGGTAGAGATACAGACAGACAGACAGACAGGCAATGGTGAAAGAGACAAAGAGGTAGATATGTAGAGAAGACATGTAGAGAACCAAAAGGAGAAATCTAGAGACAGAGCACAAGGAATTTGGAGAAACAGACAAACAGAAAGCTAGGTAGACAGACAGACAGACAGAGGTAGAGATGGAGAGACCAAAATGACTGCAAGCCATAAACCAATGGAGGGGCATAGAGACAACAAACCAGACAGATGTGAAGACAACATGCATAAAGGTAATTAGACAAGATGGAGAGACAGACACAGAGCAGATGCACAGAGAATGAGCTAAACAGAAGAACAGAAAGAGAACTACACAAATGGTGAGGGGTAAGACAGGCAGAGAGCTACGGAGACAGGACAGGACAGGCAGAGCGATAGAGATACAGGGTAAGAGAGACAGAAAGCTAGACAGACAAGGCTGTACAGTCATGGAGTAAGAGAGACAGGATGGAACACGCAGAGAGCTGGTGACATGGGGCAAGACAGGCAGAGAAACAGATAGAGCAGGACAGACAGAGAAATAGATAGAGCAGGACAGGCAGAGAAATAGATAGAGCAGGACAGGCAGAGAAATAGATAGAGCAGGACAGGCAGAGAAATAGATAGAGCAGGACAGGCAGAGAAATAGATAGAGCAGGACAGACAGAGAAATAGATAGAGCAGGACAGGCAGAGAGCTAGAGAGACAGGATGGAACACGCAGAGAGCTGGAGAGATGGGGCAAGACAGTCATCAGAGAGCTAGAGAGACAGGGCAGGACAGGCAGAGAGAGAGAGAGATAGAGAGACAGAGCAGGACAGGCAGAGAGCTAGAGAGACAGAGCAGGACAGGCAGAGAGCTAGAGAGACAGAGCAGGACAGGCAGAGAGCTAGAGAGACAGGGCAGGACAGGCAGAGAGCTGGAGAGACAGGATGGAACACGCAGAGAGCTGGAGAGATGGGGCAAGACAGTCATCAGAGAGCTAGAGAGACAGGGCAGGACAGGCAGAGAGAGAGAGAGATAGAGAGACAGAGCAGGACAGGCAGAGAGCTAGAGAGACAGGGCAGGACAGGCAGAGAGCTAGAGAGACAGAGCAGGACAAGCAGAGAGCTAGAGAGACAGAGCAGGACAAGCAGAGAGCTAGAGAGACAGGGCAGGACAGGCAGAGAGCTAGAGAGACAGAGCAGGACAAGCAGATGGCTAAGGAGACAGAGCAGGACAAGCAGAAAGCTAGAGAGACATCGAGGGACAGGCAGAGAGCTAGCAGGACAGACAGAGGGCAATTAAGAGAAAGAGGGAAAGAGAGCAGGACAGCCAAAGAGTGAGAGAGACAGGACAGGCAGAGAGTAAGAGAGAGAATGATAGAGAGAGCAGGACAGACAGAGAGCTTGAGAGACAGGGCAGGACAGACAGAGAGACAGAACAGAACTGGCAGAGAGATAGAGAGGCATTGAGGGACAGGCAGAGAGATAGAGAGAGAGCAGGACAGGCAGAGAGCGGGTCAGAGAGAGAGTGATGGAGAGAGAGAGCAGGGCTGGCAGAGCACTAGAGAGACAGGGCAGGAGAAGAGGAGAGCTATAGAGAGGGACAGGAGAGGAAGAGAGCTAGAGAGAGAGAGGGACAGGAGAGGCAAAGAGCTAGAGAGACAGGGCAGTCATAAAGCTAGACAGGTGGAGAGACAGACTGACAGAGCTAGACAGATGCAGATGGAGTTAACTAGAGAAATGGAAAAACAAATAGAGTTAACTAAGGAGATGGAAGAACAGACAGAGTTAACTAGGGAGATGGGAGGACATGCAGAGTTAACTAGAGAGATAATAGGACAGACAGAGTTAACTAAAGAGACAGAAGGACAGACAGGGCTAGACAGGGGAAAAGCTAACCCCACAGAAATATGTGAATTAAGAGGCACACGTATAGCACTGTCACTCCTAGAGCAGAAGATGAGATAAAATAGATTTACTAGAGGCAAAATCTAAAATTTCTACTGTATTTCAGTTAAATGGCTGACCTTAGACTGATCCACATTACAATACAGCAGATAGCATTTTTATAGTTTCTAATTAAGAAAGAACTAAATGCCTATCTAATAAGGAAAATAAATGTTACTTTGAAAATGTTATTTTCCCTTTTATTCTTGTGACGATGATTACTATGTAGATATTTATATATTTTAACGAGGCACTTTATTGTTCTGAACTTGTGACATTCAGGGAGCGCAGCTTGGATCACAAAAGAACTATTCTCGCAAAGATGTGACAGACACAATCAATTCCGGACTACAGAGGGGACGTGAAGTCACTAGGTCCTTCATGGCTCCGCCTGGAACCTACATCATTATCCCCTTCACAGAGAACAAGGGACAGGAATCCGAATTCCTCTTAAGGATCTTTATGAAGACCACGGAGATTGCAGAGTAATATTTGTATACATTACTTTCTGACTCAGTACAAGCTAAAATAAGAATTGCAACTTTATTGTATTAAAGGGATAGTAATACTTCATTTTATCTTTATTTTATTTTGTAGGCATTAAAAAACATGAAGAATGAGACAAGTCTTATCTCTCAAACCTTTATGGTTTAAGAGATATTCACAAGCAAAGTTTCCCCTCCCGCCCCTTTTACCTAGTGTAAGCCATCTCTTCTCAGATGTGAATCTGGTTGTAAGACCAGACAGATAACAGAAGGGGACAATCTTCTTTGTATGAAAACAATGAAAGCCCTTCCCCCCTTGACAAGATTTTCAGCTTTTTCCCTCATCTTAATTGAAGATTGTCCCTCTTTGCAGTCTACCTGGGCACCTCCCTTCTGATTTGGCTGAACAGTGTTACATCAGTAAAAGGGGCGGGAGGGGGATACTTTGCTTGTGAATATCTCTTAAACCATAAAGGTTTGAGAGATAAGACTTATATCGTTCTTCATGTTTTTTTAATGCCTACAAAATAAAATAAAGATAAAACGAAGTATTACTATCCCTTTAAAGAAAAACTGTAACAGCGTGAATAAGTGGCTCTTAATCAGTTTAACATGCTGGAAATATCGTCATCACATTGTGATGTAAAGCCATCTCTAGCATCCAATGGGTTAACAGAAATACGTCCTCAAGAGGCTAACAGAACCTCTTACCAATATAGGTGTCTTTTACAAATCAGGTGCATACCACCCAAGTGTCCCTCTTTAGGAGGGACAGTCCCTCTTTTAGTCCCAAATCCCTCTGTCCCTCTTTCCCATCCTGATGTCCCTGTGTTTAGGAGATCAGATTGTGAGGTGTGTATATAAGTGTATCACCCTGGTGTCCTTGTGTTTAGGAGATCAGACTGTGTGGTGTGTATATAAGTGTATCACCCTGGTGTCCCTGTGTTTAGGAGATCAGATTTTGAGGTGTATGTATAAGTGTATCAACCTGGTGTCCCTGTGTTTAGGAGATCAGACTGTGTGGTGTGTATATAAGTATATAACCTGGTGTCCCTGTGTTTAGGAGATCAGACTGTGTGGTGTGTATATAAGTGTATCAACCTGGTGTCCCTGTGTTTAGGAGATCAGACTGTGTGGTGTGTTTATAAGTGTATCACCCTGGTGTCCCTGTGTTTAGGAGATCAGACTGTGTGGTGTGTATATAAGTTTATCACCCTGGTGTCCCTGTGTTTAGGAGGTCAGACTGTGTGGTGTGTATATAAGTGTATCACACTGGTGCCCCTGTGTTTAGGAGATCAGACTGTGTGTTGTGTATAGAAGTGTATCACCCTGGTGTCCCTGTGTTTAGGAGATCAGACTGTGTGGTGTGTATATAAGTGTATCACACTGGTGCCCCTGTGTTTAGGAGATCAGACTGTGTGGTGTGTATAGAAGTGTATAACCCTGATGTCCCTGTGTTTAGGAGATCAGACAGTGTGGTGTGTGTATAAGTGTATCACCCTGGTGTCCCTGTGTTTAGGAGATCAGACTGTCTGGTGTGTATATAGGTGTATCACCCTGGTGTCCCTGTGTTTAGGAGCTCAGACTGTGTGGTGTATATAAGTGTATCACACTGGTGCCCCTGTGTTTAGGAGATCAGACTGTCTGGTGTGTATATAAGTGTATCACCCTGGTGTCCCTGTGTTTAGGAGATCAGACTGTCTGGTGTGTATATAGGTGCATCACCCTGGTGTCCCTGTGTTTAGGAGCTCAGACTGTGTGGTGTGTATATAAGTGTATCACACTGGTGCCCCTGTGTTTAGGAGATCAGACTGTATGGTGTGTATAGAAGTGTATCACCCTGATGTCCCTGTGTTTAGGAGATCAGACTGTGTGGTGTGTATAGAAGTGTATCACCCTGGTGTCCCTGTGTTTAGGAGCTCAGACTGTGTGGTGTGTATATAAGTGTATCACCATGGTGTCCCTGTGTTTAGGAGATCAGACTGTGTGGTGTGTATAGAAGTGTATCACCCTGGTGTCCCTGTGTTTAGGAGATCAGACTGTGTGGTGTGTATAGAAGTGTATCACCCTGGTGTCCCTGTGTTTAGGAGATCAGACTGTGTGGTGTGTATAGAAGTGTATCACCCTGGTGTCCCTGTGTTTAGGAGATCAGACTGTGTGTTGTGTATAGAAGTGTATCACCCTGATGTCCCTGTGTTTAGGAGATCAGACTGTGCGGTGTGTATATAAGTGTATCACCCTGGTGTCCCTGTGTTTAGGAGATCAGATTGTGTGGTGTGTGTATAAGTGTATCACCCTGGTGTCCCTGTGTTTAGGAGATCAGACTGTGTGGTGTGTATATAAGCGTATCACCCTGGTGTCCCTGTGTTTAGGAGATCAGACTATGCGGTGTGTATATAAGTGTATCACCCTGATGTCCCTGTGTTTAGGATATCAGACTGTGTGGTATGTATATAAGTGTATCACCCTGGTGTCCATGTGTTTAGGAGACCAGACTGTGTGGTGTGTATATAAGTGCATCACCCTGGTGTCCCTGTGTTTAGGAGATCAGACTGTACGGTGTGTATATAAGTGTATCACCCTGGTGTCCCTGTGTTTAGGAGATCAGACTGTGTGGTGTGTATATAAGTGTATCACCCTGGTGTCCTGTGTTTAGGAGATCAGACTATGCGGTGTGTATATAAGTGCATCACCCTGGTGTCCCTGTGTTTAGGAGATCAGACTGTACGGTGTGTATATAAGTGTATCACCCTGGTGTCCCTGTGTTTAGGAGATCAGACTGTGTGGTGTGTATAGAAGTGTATCACCCTGGTGTCCCTGTGTTTAGGAGATCAGACTGTGTGGTGTGTATATTAGTGTATCACCCTGGTGTCCCTGTGTTTAGGAGATCAGACTGTGTGGTGTGTATATAAGTGTATTACCCTGGTGTCCCTGTGTTTAGGAGATCAGACTGTGAGGTGTGTATATAAGTGTATCACCCTGGTGTCCCTGTGTTTAGGAGATCAGACTGTGAGGTGTGTATATAAGTGTATCACCCTGATGTCCCTGTGTTTAGGAGATCAGACTGTGAGGTGTGTATATAAGTGTATCATATTGCTCTACAGCAACTCACATTGATGTTTGTTTAAATGTCAGTATACTTCTTTATAAATTAGTCCGTATAAATAAAATACTTTGGTCTTGTTATAAATCATTTATTAGGTTACACAAGGAGGTATCAATAGGTCATGAAATAGCCCGAGAATTCTCGGTAATGCCCCGCCCACCAGACACGCCCCCAGCAACACCCCCTAAAACACAAGTGTCCCTCTTTGGCAATCTGCAATGTTGGGAGGTATGCAGGTGTAGCTATATTTTTGCAGTGCTGTAGTCTATAGCTGGTAGTGTCAGTTAATAAGCTGATCCTCTTACACATCTCTGTTGAACCATATGTGGGTTTTTTCTCTATAGGACACTACATTCTGTTTGTTTCTAGTTATGGACAATTGTGATAAAGTGTGAGCTAAATGGGGACTTTTATGAAGATCTTAAACTACAGACAGCTGTATGCGGAGATGGATCATCCATTATGACACCCTAGGCTACTGCCTAGGGCATATGGCAGTATGAGGGGTCCCAGCTGCAAGTAATGGGTCACAGGCAAAGGTCCTGCTGGTGCTACCACCAGGGCCGGATTTACATCTCAGGAGCCTGTAGGCACAGAAATCTGAAGCCCCCCCCCAACTGGCCATCTCCACTGGACACCTCCACAATTCTCCTAATCTCCACATTGCCCCCATCAGCTCCATATTGCCCTCACATTGCCTCCATCATCTCCACATTGCCCCCCATCAGCTCCATATTGCCCTCACATCGTCCCCCATCAGCTCCATATTGCCCCCATCAGCTCCATATTGCACTCACATTGCCCCCATCATCTCCACATTGCCCCCATCAGCTCCAACTTGCCCCCATCATCTCCATATTGCCCTCACATTGCCCCCATCATCTCCACATTGCCCCCATCAGCTCCATATTGCCCTCACATTGCCTCCATCATCTCCACATTGTCCCCATCAGCTCCATATTGCCCTCACATTGCCCCCATCAGCTCCACTTTGCCATCACACTGCCCCCCATCAGCTCCAACTTGCCCCATCAGCTCCATATAGCCCTCACATTGCCTCCATCATCTCCACATTGTGTCCCATCATCTCCGTATTGCCCTCACATTGCCTCCATCATCTCCACATTGCCCCCCATCAGCTCCATATTGCCCTCACATCTCCCTACCAACATGAACCACGACGAGTGTTGGGACACAGAACACGGCTTGTGGCTGAGCGTTCGTCGTGGTGTTTGTATTCCCATAACTCACGCTAAATAGCGAGAAAATGGGAACATCAAAGGAATGCAGCTAACGATCAGTGTGTGGCACAGTGTAAAACACAGAGCGTGAGCTAAAACACAGTGACCCTCTCAAATATTAACGCTCCCCTTGGCCCTACACTAACCCTAGCAGTAACAATAAAGTGGATTATCCCTAAAACTATCCTATCACCCATAGCTGTAACACTTACCAGTAATCCTGATGTCCAGCGGGGTCTTCGGCACCCTGATCTCCCTCTTTCCTTCTTTTTCTGTAATCTTCTATCTTATTCTTCTTTATTTGTTATCTTCTTCTTCATCTGTGTTCTGTCTTCGTATTCCATAAACTTTTTGCAGCCTTAAAAACCCAAATCGCCAAAGGCAGTGAGTCTCTGCTACAATCCTCGGGGCACACCAGTGGGTCAGGTTTTCTGGATAGCTGTACCCCTCTGGCATTCAAAGGGTTAACATGGGCTTTTAAAGTGGAATTATCATCATCATAACATTGCCCTCCAATCCATTACTAATATAGCGATAGGCAAAGGCATACTTCTATTATGCTGAATAAGTCAGCGTTATTGAAGTAAACTAGATTCTTCTGCAGCCACTGGCGGACAACAGTGCAGGCATCTTAGAGGAAAGTTACCTCTGAGTCTGCACTGTCTGTCCCGTGCACGGCCTGGATTGGTGGTGATAGTCACCGGTTACCTTAAGGTGACAGAAGTTCCTGATGTCGCAGGTGCACAGAGCTTCTCTTGTAAGCTCTGTGCAGTGGATGCCTGCAGAAGAATGTGGTTTTCTTCAATAACGCGTAATAGAAGTCTGACTTTACCTATCGCTATATTAGTAATGAATTGGGGGGCAATGTTATGATGTTGATAGTTCCTCTTTAAAGAGATAGTAATACTTTGTTTTATCTTTATTTTATTTTGTAGGTATTAAAAAAAAACATGAAGAACGATGTAAGTCTTATCTCTCAAACCTTTATGGTTTGAGAGATATTCACAAGTAAAGTTTCCCCTCCTGCCCCTTTTACCTAGTGTAAGCCATCTCTTCTCAGATGTGGAATCCAGTCCATAGACCAGACAGATAACAGAAGGGGACAATCTTCTTCCTATGAGAACAATGAAAGGCCTGCCCCCCTTGACAAGTTTTTCAGGTTTTTCCCTTATCTTAATTGAAGATTGTCCCTCTCTGCAGTCTACCTGGGTACCTCCCTTCTGATCTGGCTGAGCAGTGTTACATCAGTAAAAGGGGCGGGAGGGGGATACTTTGTCATTGAATTACTCTTGAACTACAACTCTGACAGAATTGAAATAACACTCTCCAAAGTCCAAATACTATGATGATTAATTAGAGCTGCTATTATATGAAACATTACTATCCCTTTAACACCTTGTACGTTAGAGAGGTCTCCATGCTTTGATTTGATGATTATTATTGCTGTGAATACACATTTGATGATCATTTTTTTGTAGGAATTGATAGGACTAAACCTTATCCATATATATTTTTATATTATTGCTATCCTTTTAGATATCCTGATAATTACACAATGCCAAGGGAAGAAGGCCTGTATCCTAACGGAGCGGCAGTAAGGTGGGTGCAATGTTCATATTGAATAAATTCATCTAAACCTTGGGGCCATATGGACAAGGGAAAGGTGGAGCAATTCTGGGGTAATCCAACTGCACTATAGGGAATACATAAACATAGCCACTGTCTAAAACAAGGGTTTTAACCACTTGAATGCTAGAGAGGTTTCAAAGGGTTAAAATCTCCATGTAAAACAATTCTAATACATTTGGTTTTTCGCTCATAGGGTCTTTAGTGTTTTTTTGTTTTTTTTAACTATAGTTTTTTTCTGGGGGGCTCTTCTCAATGTGTTTTTTTAATCCCTTAATGACCGATAACATGCCAGGACCATCTTTGGTGTTCCGGTAACGGTCCTGGCACGTCATGGAATTCTCGGATGGCAGCAAGGCTACAAACCACTCTGCCATCCCAGAATTCATCTCTTAAAAAAAAAGTGCTGTGGTTCTCTAGGGCCGACCACCACGTGGTCCTTAAGGGGTTAACATTATTTTATCTATAATCTAACTGATTCACACATTCACAATCAGTGTCTATAGTACTCTTTCCTTAATTAATCAACCCCATAGATCAGGGGAGTGAACTGTCAGACCTCCAAGTGTTGGGTAACTGCAACTTCCATCATCCCCATTTTGTTTATGAATTCTGTACACATTAAACAGTTTGAGGGTGTGAGGTATTTGGGGGTGTGATATGGTATATTTTATCACTGATGTACTTGGGGGTGTGATATGGTATATTATATCACTGAGGTATTTGGGGGTGTGATATGGTATATTTTATCACTGAGGTATTTGGGGGTGTGATATGGTATATTTTATCACTGAGGTATTTGGGGGTGTGATATGGTATATTTTATAACTGATGTATTTGGGGGTGTGATATGGTATATTTTATCACTGACGCAATTTGTGGGTGTGATATGGTATATTTTATCACTGACATATTTGGGGGTGTGATATGGTATATTTTATCACTGAGGTATTTGGGGGGGTGACATGGTATATTTTTTTACTGAAGGCTTTTGATGGTGTGATATGATATGTATATCACTGAGAGCTGTGTGTGTGTGTGATATGATATATTTTATCACTGAGAGCTGTGGGTGTGTGATATGATATATTTTATCACTAGGGGCCTTGGGGTGAGATATGATATATTTTATCACTGAGGGCTTTTGGGGGGTGAAATTGTATGTTTTATCACTCGGAGCTTTGGGGGGGTGTGATGTGGTATATATTATCAGTGAGGTATTTGGGGGTGTGATATGGTATGTTTTATCACTGGGGGTCTTTGGGGTGTGTTGAATTCAGCATTGTACATCCAAGGAGGTAGGCTCATGTTTAGTTGGACTGTATTGTCACATAAGACCCTTACTGTATTTTCCTAGATGTTGGTGACTACAATGGCTTGTTGGGTTTGATGGGAATCAAAGTCCTCAACAGCTAGAGGTCCCAATGTTTTCTAATCTCGCCCTATACGTACATATATATTTTTTTTATAATAAAATTGCACTGCTTCATTATAAAATATACATTTTTGACATATATTAAAAGTGAAACATTTCTGCAAACGTCATTATCTCCTTTGTTATGAATAACAGTAAATATTTCTTTTTAGTGACACGTCCATCTATAGCGGGGAAACTCAGAATCCAAAGGTATGCAAATTTTCTTATTCTTAATTAATAATAACACTTCTGGTGCTCAAGGGGTTAATATTTAATTTTTTGTTATACTCAGAATGAAGCAATGAAGAGAAGTTATTGGTAATAAATATTTTCTAAGAGGGTAATTTTAGAACTAGTTACTCTAATAATAACCCCCCACTTATCTTACTAAGGCCTGAAAATCCTAATGACCCCTATGCGTTTTACATTAGTATCTTCAATGTGGTTGATGTACTTAGAAGAAATGGGGAGTTATGCTCTGCAGTAAGATAAATAGGTGATAATGTCTCCAGTGTGATAAACTCTCCAGTTCCTATGTTATTCTATGGGAGAGATTTAGTTAGAGACTACAGGGGAGATGTACTAAGGTGTGATAAAGAGGAGATCACTTCTCCAGTGAGATAAACTCTCCAGTTCCTCTGTTAACCCTTTGAGTGCCAGAGGGGTACGGAATGCATTGCGTTGCAATGCATTCCGTACCCCTCTGGCACTCAAAGGGTTAATATATGGGAGATATTTAGTTATAGACTACAGGGGGGGATGTACTAAGGTGTGATAAAGAGGAGATCACTTCTCCAGTGAGATAAACTCTCCAGTTCCTATGTTATTCTATGGGAGATCTTTAGTTATAGACTACAGGGGAGATGTACTAAGGTGTGATAAAGAGGAGATAACTTCTCCTGTGAGATAAACTCTCCAGTTCCTATGTTATTCTATGGGATAGATTTAGTTATAGACTACAGGGGGAGATGTACTAAGGTGTGATAAAGAGGACATCACTTCTCCAGTGAGATAAACTCTCCAGTTCCTATGTTATTCTATGGGAGATCTTTAGTTATAGACTACAGGGGAGATGTACTAAGGTGTGATAAAGAGGAGATCACTTCTCCAGTGAGATAAACTCTCCAGTTCCTCTGTTATTATATGGGAGATATTTAGTTATAGACTACAGGGGGAGATGTACTACGGTGTGATAAAGAGGAGATCACTTCTCCAGTGAGATAAACTCTCCAGTTCCTATGTTATTCTATGGGAGAGATTTAGTTAGAGACTACAGGGGAGATGTACTAAGGTGTGATAAAGAGGAGATCACTTCTCCAGTGAGATAAACTCTCCAGTTCCTATGTTATTCTATGGGAGATCTTTAGTTATAGACTACAGGGGAGATGTACTAAGGTGTGATAAAGAGGAGATCACTTCTCCAGTGAGATAAACTCTCCAGTTCCTCTGTTATTATATGGGAGATATTTAGTTATAGACTACAGGGGGAGATGTACTACGGTGTGATAAAGAGGAGATCACTTCTCCAGTGAGATAAACTCTCCATTTCCTATGTTATTCTATGGGAGATCTTTAGTTATAGACTACAGGGGAGATGTACTAAGGTGTGATAAAGAGGAGATAACTTCTCCTGTGAGATAAACTCTCCAGTTCCTATGTTATTCTATGGGATAGATTTAGTTATAGACTACAGGTGGAGATGTACTAAGGTGTGATAAAGAGGAGATAACTTCTCCAGTGAGATAAGCTCTCCAGTTCCTATGTTATTCTATGGGAGATCTTTAGTTATAGACTACAGGGGAGATGTACTAAGGTGTGATAAAGAGGAGATAACTTCTCCAGTGAGATAAACTCTCCAGTCCCTATGTTATTCTATGGGAGAGATTTAGTTATAGACTACAGGAGAGATGTACTAAGGTGTGATAAAGAGGAGATAACTTCTCCAGTGAGATAAACTCTCCAGTCCCTATGTTATTCTATGGGAGAGATTTAGTTATAGACTACAGGGGAGATGTACTAAGGTGTGATAAAGAGGAGATAACTTCTCCAGTGAGATAATCTCTCCAGTTCCTATGTTATTCTATGGGAGATCTTTAGTTATAGACTACAGGAGGAGATGTACTAAGGTGTGATAAAGAGGAGATAACTTCTCCAGTGAGATAAACTCTCCAGTCCCTATGTTATTCTATGGGAGAGATTTAGTTATAGACTACAGGAGAGATGTACTAAGGTGTGATAAAGAGGAGATAACTTCTCCAGTGAGATAAACTCTCCAGTTCCTATGTTATTCTATGGGACAGATTTAGTTACAGACTACAGGGGAGATGTACTAAGGTGTGATAAAGAGGAGATCACTTCTCCAGTGAGATAAACTCTCCAGTTCCTATGTTATTCTATGGGAGAGATTTAGTTATAGACTACAGGGAGATGTACTAAGGTGTGATAAAGAGGAGATAACTTCTCCAGTGAGATAAACTCTCCAGTTCCTATGTTATTCTATGGGAGATCTTTAGTTATAGACTACAGGGGAGATGTACTAAGGTGTGATAAAGAGGAGATAACTTCTCCAGTGAGATAATCTCTCCAGTTCCTATGTTATTCTATGGGAGATCTTTAGTTATAGACTACAGGGGAGATGTACTAAGGTGTGATAAAAGGAGATAACTTCTCCAGTGTGATAAACTGCCAAGTCCCTATGTTATTCTATGGGTAAGGTTTAGTTCTAGACTAAAGGGGAGATGTACTAAGGTGTGATAATGAAGAGATAACGTCTCCGATGTGATAAACTGCCTAGTTACTATGTTATTATTTCACAGATGTCAGCGTTCTAGCTGACAGCATGAGATCCTGGTCCCAGGACCGGCCAATGGCTCTTCAGCAGAGCTGAAATGACGAAATATTTAATTGGAATGGTCTACAAAGTGTGCCTGCTTTAGAAATCACTATTTCTGCTCAAGAGCCGTAGGCCGGTCCCAGGACCAGGATCTCATGCTGTCAGCTAGTGCGCTGACATCTGTGAAGGGGGGGGGGGACTTTAAAAGCTTATATCTCTCAAACTTTACATGTTTGAGAGACAATATGTACATCATTGCGTTTATATTTTTAATACCTACAATATTAAAGTTTGTTAAAGGGATAGTAATGCTTAAAATGTAAAAAAAATATGTTGTAGGGTTTATCCCCCTGAGTAAAACAACAGTACTCCCACTGCTTAATGGTGTTCTATTCAAAAGTTATTAATTTTCAAAGTTGAATTTTTTAGGTGCAATATCACAGTGGCCTGAAATTGTACAGTAGCGCTGTTGCTACACGATCCTATGGACAGCTCTGGTCCCGGGACCATAAATCTCCATAGGATAGTGTAGCAACAGCGCCACTGTACAATTTCAGGCCACTGTGATATTGCACCTAAAAAATTCAACTTTGAAAATTAATAACTTTTGAATGAAACACCTTTCAGCAGTGGGAGTGCCCTTGTTTTACTCAGGGGGATAAACCCTACAACATATTTTTTTTTTTACATTTTAAGTATTACTATCCCTTTAAGAACAAACATTACTATCCCTTTAAATAAAATAATGACTAACATATTACAGGTGATTTTGAAAGCGGTTTTAAACATATCTAAGACATCATAAGGTGTTACTTCCACTTTAATTAACCTTGCTGAAAATTCAGTTCTATTTTCGTGCTTTTCATTTTCAGACTGTTCTTAAACGATATCAAGATGACAGCTATGAAATTGTATTTGCCCGTTATTGTAACAAGGTGAGAATAAATCATACGAAGCATTACATTGAAGCTGATGTACTAAGAGGAATTATAGTTATTCCGGGGCAATCCAACTTCACTAAAGGGGCAATATAAAACTACCCATTGGTTTAAATGGGGTGCTTAACCCTTTAAGTGCAAGAGGGGTACAGAACGCATTGCAAAGCATGTAATGCCTCATTACATCATTGGGAATATTGGATACTGTTATCGCTCCTGAGTAATTCCAGTTCTTAATGCATCAGCCTCAGTGTAATCTTTTTTTTTTCTCTTTTTTAAAAAAAGCTTTATTGAGTAAATTGCATTGTTACAAAGAATAGGAAAAAGGAAAATATTACACAGTGTATTGCCTATTTTAATTTTTTGGTTTTGTCTTAAAGGGTTGAATTTTATTATGGATGAAAATCTATTTTAGGGCTTGTCTTTCCAAGTAAAATCATACCCCACCATCAGGAGACATTTCATTCAAATGATACAACAGATCAAATGAGTTATTACAACTCAAATTAATTTATAATGGAACACAAACACCAAAAATTAAATACAGCGATAAATCCCTAATTATCACATGCCTCTATGTCTCACACACAAACAAATTATACATATGAATCATAGAATATAATCTTAAAACTCCTTTTAATTCATGTGTAAATTGTCTTATTTTATTGTCCTGTTTAAAGGGATAGTAATACTTAAAATGTAAAAAAAAAAATATGTTGTAGGGTTTATCCCTGAGTAAAACAAGAGTACTCACACTGCTGAAAGGTGTTTTATTCAAACGTTATTACAGCTCAAAGTTGAATTTTTTTAGGTGCAATATCACAGTGGCCTGAAATAGTACAATGGCGCTGTTGCTACACCATCCTATGGACAGCTGTGGTCCCGGGACCATAAATCTCCATAGGATGGTGTAGCAACAGCGCCATTGTACAATTTCAGGCCACTGTGATATTGCACCTAAAAAATTCAACTTTGAACTGTAACAACTTTTGAATAAAGCACCTTTCAGCAGTGTGAGTACCCTTTTTTTACTCAAGGGATAAAACCTACAACAATTTTTATTTTACATTTTAAGTATTACTATCCCTTTAATGTTGTGTGTGCTGTTTGCATTGAGAGAAAAGAGCAGTCAGTGCTCACTGATCTTGTATTCAGAAAAGCTGTCTGGCTCTCAAAGGGTTAACAGATAATCTTGGACAGTCAGGGCAGGAATGTCTGCTCCATCAGAGCATATGTAAGACTAGACTTTAGTCCTCAGAAAATAAATATAGCATTTCAGAGGATGCATGGGTATTTGAGTATATAACCCCATTTAATTTTAGGTGTCAGTGTTCCTTTAAATAAAGCTGTTAGCAATAGCGTCAGATTTGGGGGAGATGCACTAAGGTGTGATAAAGAAGTAACAGAATGGAGATCACTTCTCCAGTGTTCTAAACTCTCCAAGTCCTATGTTATTCTATGGAGCCCATGTACTTAGAATTCTCAAGTGGCAGAGATCTTAGTACATTGGCTCCCTAAAATAACATAGGAACTGGAGAAGTTATATCACTGAAGAAGTCATCTCCACATTACCATCTCTTTATCACTCCTTAGTGCATGCAGAAAACTACAGTTTAACATAAAAATAAACTTTGTGCTGTAACAACTTTTGAATAAAGGAGCACCCTTGATTTTCTCAATGGGAAAACTCCTATTACTTATAATAAAAAGCTGACATCCCTTTTATTGATAGATCTCTCTCAGGCAGAGGCGTAACTAGAAGCCTTCAGGCCATGATACACGAAGTGCCATGGGCCCCCACCACCACCACATTGGCCCCCCTGACCACATTGAGCCCCTCCACAATGCCCCCATCTCCTACCTGGAGCTCCTGCGTGGTCCTCTTAGTAATGCAAAGCGCTGGGAGATGATGTCATCTCCCAGCGCTCTGCATTACTAGAGCACAGGCGGGAGATTGCGGGGGTGCCAGGCAGAGGGGTCGCAGGGGAAGGTCGGGCCCCTGGAGTGCATGGGCCCGGTCACAGGTGTGACCCCTATAGTTACGCCACTGCTCTCAGCCATTCAGCTGCAGAGGGGCATCCTCTTGTAAACAGGCATTTTGTCTTTCATTATTTGGCTGTGCCTTAGTAAGAACTGAAATGCCTAAGACATGTAGTAGCCCCCACTCTAATATGCTATTTTTGTATTTTTGAAATTTAGCTTCCCAATATTTTTAATTGAATGAATAAGTTTAAAGGTTTTATGGCTCAATGGACTCTTCTTAATGAAGCTCTTAATTATTTCACTGCAAATGTACTTCAGTTTTACTTTTGTGTTTTAATTAGAGCTCAGAATTATATGCGGAACAACTCCAGAGGCTTCTAAATGATATTATCATCAAAGGTAAGTCTGACCTCTGTGCTCTCATATACTGTGTGTCTGTGTATGTACATATATATATATATATATATATATATATATATATATATATATATATATACACATACCTCCCAACATTTCAAATGGCCAAAGAGGATGAGGCTGGTGGGTGGGGCATTACAAAGAATTTTTAGTATATATGATTGACATCTCTCTGTGTAACTTGAATAATGATTTAGTGGCAAAACCAAAGTATTTTATTTACACAGACTAATTATTAAACACATATACTGACGTTTGAACAAACATTACATGAGTTTTATTGCTGATGAACAATGTGTTACACTTATATACACACCACACAGTCTGATCTCCTAAAGACAGGGACACCAGGGTGATACACTTATATACACACCACACAGTCTTATCTCCTAAAGACAGGGACACCAGGGTGATACACTTATATACACACCACACAGTCTGATCTCTTAAACACGGGGACACCAGGGTGATACACTTCTATACACATCACACAGTCTGATATCCTAAACACAGGGACACCAGGGTGATACACTTATATACACACACCACACAGTCTGATCTCCTAAACACAGGGACACCAGGGTGACACACTTATATACACACCACACAGTCTGATCTCCTAAACACAGGGACACCAGGGTGATACACTTATATACACCCCACACAGTCTGATCTCCTAAACTCAGGGACACCAGGGTGATACACTTATATACACCCCACACAGTCTGATCTCCTAAACACAGGGACACCAGGGTGATACACTTATATACATAGCACACAGTCTGATCTCCTAAACACGGGGACACCAGGGTGATACACTTATATACACACCATACAGTCTGATCTCCTAAACACAGGGACACCAGGGTGATACACTTATATACACACCATACAGTCTGATCTCCTAAACACAGGGACACCAGAGTGATACACTTATATACACACCATACAGTCTGATCTCCTAAACACAGGGACACCAGGGTGATACACTGATATACACACCACACAGTCTGATCTCCTAAACACAGGGACACCAGGGTGATACACTTATATACACACCACACAGTCTGATATGCTAAACACAGGGACACCAGTGTGATACACCTATATACACACCACATTGTGTGCTCTCCTAAACACAGGGACACCAGGGTGATACACTTATATACACACACCACACAGTCTGATCTCCTAAACACAGGGACACCAGGGTGATACACTTATATACACACCACACAGTCTGGTCTCCTAAACACAGGGACACCAGGGTGATACACTTATATACACACGACACAGTCTGATCTCCTAAACACAGGGACACCAGGGTGATACACTGATATACACACCACACAGTCTTATCTCCTAAACACAGGGACACCAGGGTGATACACCTATATACACACCACATTGTGTGAGCTCCTAAACACAGGGATACCAGGGTGATACACTTATATACACACCACACAGTCTGATCTCCTAAACACAGAGACACCAGGGTGATACACTTATATACACCCCACACAGCCTGATCTCTTAAACACAGGGACATCAGGGTGATACACTTATATACACACCACACAGTCTGATCTCCTAAACACAGGGTCCCCAGGGTGATACACTTATATACACACCACACAGTCTGATCTCCTAAACACAGGGACACCAGTGTGATACACCTATATACACACCCCATTGTGTGATCTCCTAAACACAGGGACACCAGGGTGATACACTTATATATATCCCACGTAGTCTGATCTCCTAAACACAGGGACACCAGGGTGATACACTTATATATACCCCACGTAGTCTGATCTCCTAAACACAGGGACACCAGGGTGATACACTGATATACACACCACACAGTCTTATCTCCTAAACACAGGGACACCAGGGTGATACACCTATATACACACCACATTGTGTGAGCTCCTAAACACAGGGACACCAGGGTGATACACTTATATATACCCCACGTAGTCTGATCTCCTAAACACAGGGACACCAGGGCGATATACCTATATACACACAACATTGTGTGATCTCCTAAACACAGGGACACCAGGGTGATACACTTATATACACACCACACATTCTGATGTCCTAAACACAGGGACACCAAGATGATACACTTATATACACACCACACAGTCTGATCTCCTAAACACAGGGACATCAGGGTGATACACTTATATACACAGCACACAGTCTGATCCCCTAAACACAGGGACACCAGGGTGATACACTTATATACACACCACACAGTCTGTTCTCCTAAACACAGGGACACCAGGGTGATACACCTATATACACACCACATTGTGTGAGCTCCTAAACACAGGGACACCAGGGTGATACACTTATATACACCCCACACAGTCTGATCTCTTAAACACAGGGACATCAGGGTGATACACTTATATACACACCACACAGTCTGACCTCCTAAACACAGGGTACCCAGGGTGATACACTTATATACACACCACACAGTCTGATCTCCTAAACACAGGGTACCCAGGGTGATACACTTATATACACACCACACAGTCTGATCTCCTAAACACAGGGACACCAGGGTGATACACTTATATACACACCACACAGTCTGATCTCCTAAACACAGGGACACCAGGGTGATACACTTCTATACACACCACACAGTCTGAGCTCCTAAACACAGGGACACCAGGGTGATACACTTCTATACACACCACACAGTCTGATCTCCTAAACACAGGTACACCACGGTGATACACTTATATACACACCACACAGTCTGATCTCCTAAACACAGGGACACCAGGGTGATACACTTATATACACACCACACAGTCTGATCTCCTAAACACAGGTACACCACGGTGATACACTTATATACACACCACACAGTCTGATCTCCTAAACACAGGTACACCAGGGTGATACACTTATATACACACCACACAGTCTGATCTCCTAAACACAGGGACACCACGGTGATACACTTATATACATACCACACAGTCTGATCTCCTAAACACAGGGACACCACGGTCATACACTTATACACACACCACACAGTCTGATCTCCTAAACACAGGTACAACACGGTGATACACTTATATACACACCACACAGTCTGATCTCCTAAACACAGGGACACCACGGTGATACACTTATATACATACCACACAGTCTGATCTTCTAAACACAGGGACATCAGGGTGATACACTTCTATACATACCATACAGTCTGATCTCCTAAACACAGGGACACCAGGGTAATACACTTATATACATACCTCACAGTCTGATCTCCTAAACACAGGGACACCAGGGTGATACACTTCTATACACACCACACAGTCTGATCTCCTAAACTCAGGGACACCAGGGTGATACACTTATACACACACCACACAGTCTGATCTCCTAAACACATGGACACCAGAGTGATACACTTCTATACACACCATACAGTCTGATCTCCTACACACAGGGACACCAGGGTGATACACTTATATACACACACCACACAGTCTGATCTCCTAAACACAGGGACACCAGTGTGATACACCTATATACACACCCCATTGTGTGATCTCCTAAACACAGGGACACCAGGGTGATACACTTATATATATCCCACGTAGTCTGATCTCCTAAACACAGGGACACCAGGGTGATACACTTATATATACCCCACGTAGTCTGATCTCCTAAACACAGGGACACCAGGGTGATACACTGATATACACACCACACAGTCTTATCTCCTAAACACAGGGACACCAGTGTGATACACCTATATACACACCACATTGTGTGAGCTCCTAAACACAGGGACACCAGGGTGATACACTTATATATACCCCACGTAGTCTGATCTCCTAAACACAGGGACACCAGGGCGATATACCTATATACACACAACATTGTGTGATCTCCTAAACACAGGGACACCAGGGTGATACACTTATATACACACCACACAGTCTGATGTCCTAAACACAGGGACACCAGGGTGATACACTTATATACACACCACACAGTCTGATCTCCTAAACACAGGGACATCAGGGTGATACACTTATATACACAGCACACAGTCTGATCCCCTAAACACAGGGACACCAGGGTGATACACTTATATACACACCACACAGTCTGTTCTCCTAAACACAGGGACACCAGGGTGATACACCTATATACACACCACATTGTGTGAGCTCCTAAACACAGGGACACCAGGGTGATACACTTATATATACCCCACGTAGTCTGATCTCCTAAACATGGGGACACCAGGGTGATACACCTATATACACACAACATTGTGTGATCTCCTAAACACAGGGACACCAGGGTGATACACTTATATATAGCCCACGTAGTCTGATCTCCTAAACACAGGGACACCAGGGTGATACACTTATATACACACCACACAGTCTGATCTCCTAAACACAGAGACACCAGGGTGATACACTTATATACACCCCACACAGTCTGATCTCTTAAACACAGGGACATCAGGGTGATACACTTATATACACACCACACAGTCTGATCTCCTAAACACAGGGTACCCAGGGTGATACACTTATATACACACCACACAGTCTGATCTCCTAAACACAGGGACACCAGGGTGATACACTTATATACACACCACACAGTCTGATCTCCTACACACAGGGACACCAGGGTGATACACTTATATACACACCACACAGTCTGATCTCCTAAACACAGAGACACCAGGGTGATACACTTATATACACCCCACACAGTCTGATCTCTTAAACACAGGGACATCAGGGTGATACACTTATATACACACCACACAGTCTGATCTCCTAAACACAGGGTACCCAGGGTGATACACTTATATACACACCACACAGTCTGATCTCCTAAACACAGGGTACCCAGGGTGATACACTTATATACACACCACACAGTCTGATCTCCTAAACACAGGGACACCAGGGTGATACACTTATATACACACCACACAGTCTGATCTCCTAAACACAGGGACACCAGGGTGATACACTTCTATACACACCACACAGTCTGAGCTCCTAAACACAGGGACACCAGGGTGATACACTTCTATACACACCACACAGTCTGATCTCCTAAACACAGGTACACCACGGTGATACACTTATATACACACCACACAGTCTGATCTCCTAAACACAGGGACACCAGGGTGATACACTTATATACACACCACACAGTCTGATCTCCTAAACACAGGTACACCACGGTGATACACTTATATACACACCACACAGTCTGATCTCCTAAACACAGGTACACCAGGGTGATACACTTATATACACACCACACAGTCTGATCTCCTAAACACAGGGACACCACGGTTATACACTTATATACATACCACACAGTCTGATCTCCTAAACACAGGGACACCACGGTGATACACTTATACACACACCACACAGTCTGATCTCCTAAACACAGGTACAACACGGTGATACACTTATATACACACCACACAGTCTGATCTCCTAAACACAGGGACACCACGGTGATACACTTATATACATACCACACAGTCTGATCTCCTAAACACAGGGACATCAGGGTGATACACTTCTATACATACCATACAGTCTGATCTCCTAAACACAGGGACACCAGGGTAATACACTTATATACATACCTCACAGTCTGATCTCCTAAACACAGGGACACCAGGGTGATACACTTCTATACACACCACACAGTCTGATCTCCTAAACTCAGGGACACCAGGGTGATACACTTATACACACACCACACAGTCTGATCTCCTAAACACATGGACACCAGAGTGATACACTTCTATACACACCATACAGTCTGATCTCCTACACACAGGGACACCAGGGTGATACACTTATATACACACACCACACAGTCTGATCTCCTAAACACAGGGACACCAGGGTGATACACTTATATACACACCTCACAGTCTGATCTCCTAAACACAGGGACACCAGGGTGATACACTTATATACACACCACACGGTCTGATTTCCTAAACACAGGGACATCAGGGTGATACACTTATATACACACCACACAGTCTGATCTCCTAAACACAGGGACACCAGGGTGATACACTTATATATACACCACACAGTCTGATCTCCTAAACACAGGGACACCAGGTTGGGAAAGAGGAACAGAGATTTGGGCCTCAAAGACGGACCGTCCTTCCTAAAAAGGAACACTTGGTAGGTGTGTGTATAATATGTATAATATATGTAATATGTATATGTGTATGTGTTAAATATTTTGTTCAGCTGAGCATGATTGGCATTTTTTTATTTAATCATTTTGTTCATTTGTACTTTGCAAAAATAATACATCTGTTTTTCCTCTTATTTTTTTTCCATCGTGTGTGCTTTGCATGCACGATCATCTTATATTTTTCAACTAATGATCACACACATGATCGACATACGCCATAAACTGGGTTGGGATTGATTGTGGTGGGAGGGACTGGGAGGGGAGGTGGGGTTTGTCCTTAAAATGGGCGGGGAGTAGGAAGAAAAGGGAGGAGTTTGGCCAGAGCTGGGGGTGAAGTGGGCGGGGTTACAAGGGAAGTCACTGATCCCTGAGAATCACTCTCTGTCCCTGGAGACCCAGTAATTAAGTATAAAGACATATCTCCAGGTTAGATTTGGAGACTTCGCAGGTACAAATGGTACCAATCAACAATCAGTAATCAGGGCAATATTTGGTGGCTATCCCATCAATACATTGGGCTGTAGCCCTGATGACAAATACACAACGGCATGGATTTAGTTATAATGGGAACATAACTAGTGTTTGTTTTGAAAGCTGCACATTTATTTCCTACCAGACAGATATGGGCCAAATTAGCAGGTTGTTGTTGGGGCTGGAACTAAGGGCTCGATCTAAATGTTGGAGTTAAAATCAACGTGAAGTAAAAAAATGCCGTTGCGAGTTAACCAAGACCGGCTAACGACAGATTCAAATCTTCCTTACCCAGAAAGGTTAATGTGCGTCGGCCTAGAAAACACACAAAAACTACAAAACTGGAGTCGCCAAAAATCTGACCTCATCACCGTCTCAAAACACACAATAAATAACGTGAGAAACATCCCAATAAAAGAAACAAGCGAACGTCCAATGTTAGCTAGTGCCCCAGCCAATCACAGCACCCCAAAGTATCAAGTTCAGCTAATTTCGGAATTCGGACGAATAAGGAGTATATACATATGTCTGCTTTGCACCCCCTTGGTGGACACCTCATATGGTCCTGACGCCTAGACAAGACATTGACAAGCAATGGAGTGGCATATTCACTGTGCTACACACACAAACAAGTCAGCATGGCAGGCCTTCAGCTGGAGCATGAACAGTTGCAGCAGGTGACAGCTGTTGGACAGGGGTGCTTGGAGGAGGATGATGTACTAAGCACATTAACACACACATACGTACATTTCGAACCATCTACTGGTACTACTTGGTACTGCAACATCTGCGTATTCTACAAATCTTTACGTACATTTCTCTGAGTGTTTCTGCCACGTCCATCTCACGCTTTTCTTGGATTTGTCCATTATAGTTTACACTTGTGTCCATTCCCTTGTCATATATGGCCCAGATATTGCCAAAACATTTACATTACTTCTAGCAGTACAAAGTAGTATGATGCCGCACACATATTCCCATATACATATACATATGTCCTCTTTTGTGATGAGTATAAATCTCTTAAAGGAGAAGTAACACCTCCGAATAATGAAGAAAATATAAAAGAACAGAAATGCCTGATGTCCATACCTGGGAACTTTAAAAATGAGATGAAACTGAGAGCTTTGAAATATTAACCGTTAACGTTCACCATAGCATACATTTTAGGCAGTATCTTCCTCTGTGGACTAACCTATCAGTTCTCATGGGACCATTAACAGGCAACAACTTGGTGATAGCACTGCTGGGACCCACCAGTTTAGAGACTAAATAAACACAGAATTAGTTCAGATCATATAGTAAATAACACTGGACTCTCTCACCCTGAGAATTTGGCCCTTCATCCCGAGACACTGACATTTGGGTCAAAACCCTGAGTCTCAGGATCAAACCCTGAGAGTTTCCATGTATGCCGATAGGTTGCATCAAAAGAAAGGAACAATTATCATCAGTCAATATGCTCAGCCAAATGGCAACTCACACTTTAGGTTGGTCACCGATAACATGACATATGCACCTGTGGAAGGCATACCTACTTTCAAGCAACTCTCTTATCCACACTGCCAATGGATGGCTGCAACCTTCACTGCTCCCAGTTGGTAGAGGAACAACACCTCGCCACTCCGGTAAAATAAATGGAAAAGAAATATATACAAGGCACACACATCCACCGTGTGGTAAACCACCTATAGATCGGATGATTTGCTGGTTACTCAACGCTTGTCTACAACTAACGTGTTAGTGTAGCACTGCCGGTCAGATGGCCCATGGAAGCAACAAATCCACTTCCACTTAGGACTCACTGTTATAGATAAAAAGTCACTAGCAACTGAAGAACATCAATTTATTAAAATATAAACATATATATACCGTATGCATATATTTATTAAAAACGCTCAACTGTCAGAAGGAATATCACAGTGTTTCCCCAAGTAGAAGTGGGTTTGTTGCCTCCATAAGCCATCTGCCCTCCAAATAATACCCCCCCCACTTACTGTACTTTGTCCAGAAAATCCTAATTGCCCTTATGAAATTTGCTATGGTGCTTTTGTTCAAGACACAACTTCTTCACTCAGGGCTGGATGTCATGTCCATGAAGGTGGACATGATATTTGGTTGCAGGATCAAATGCCTTCAAACTCTGCACACTGCTTATAGCTATGTTAAACAGATATGTCAAGCTTCAGAAACTATGTGCACATGTAGCTTCTAATGAAGTGTTTTGTTTCACCAGAGCGTCTGTGTGTTTTTGTTATACAAATGAGGGGGGACAGACTCAGGTTTTGTACCATGACCCAGTGGGGTCTAGTTACCCCCCTGGTCACAGAGTTAAAAGGAAAGCTTGCATTGTACCACCCGTCCCCAAGGAACAATCTTACAGCTGCATGCATCAAGAAAGAGCAGCAAATCTGGGGCAAACTAATTGCACCAAAGGGGAGAGATATAAATTCCACTTATTTATGTGGGCTTTTATCTCACTGAATGCTGATGAGGTTTGTACCAATAACATAAGAATACATTATTAGGCAAATATCTGCATTGCTTGTTGTAAGATGTCACATTTCAAATCTTCAACATGTCCATTGGAAGTCACAGAACCACACATACACTGTCAGATACCCCAGTCTGGTTACACTGTTGCATGGTAGTTACAGAACCACACATATCTATCCTCAGACTTGTCCTACTGTTCCGTGATATAAATAGAATCATACAGACAATGTCTAACACGTCTGCCTTGTACCACTACCCACTGGTAGTCACAGAATATGCATATATTATATGGCACCGCGGTCTTGTTCCACTGTCCACTGCTAGTCAATGAAAATGCATATATTGTATGGCACCACAGTCTTGTTGCACTGTCAGTCACAGAACCACAGATATACTACCTGATAACCCAGCTTGTTCCATTGTCTACTGGTAGTCACAGATCCACACATACTGTCTGGCATCCCAGCCTTGTTCCATTGTCCATTGGTAGTCACAGAACCACACATACTCTGTCTAACACCACAGCCTTGTTCCATTGTCCACTGGTAGTCACAGATCCACACATATACTGTCTGACACCCCACCCTTGTTCCATTGTCCACTGGTAGTCACAGATCCACACATACTGTCTGACACCCCAGCCTTGTTCCATTGTCCACTGGTAGTCAGAGATCCACACATACTGTCTGACACCCCAGCCTTGTTCCACTGTCCACTGGTAGTCACAGAACCACACATACACTGTCTGACACCCCAGCCTTGTTCCACTGTCCACTGGTAATCTCTGATCCAAGCATACACCGTCTGACACCCCATTCATGTTCCACTGTCCACTGGTAGTCACAGAACCACACATATACTGTCTGACACCCCAGTCTTGTTCCACTGTCCATTGGTAGTCACGGAACCACACATACACTGTCTGACACCTCAGCCTTGTTCCACTGTCCACTGGTAATCTCAGATCCACGCATACACTGTCTGACACCCCAGTCTTGTTCCACTGTCCACTGGTAGTCACAGAACCACACATACACTGTCTGACACCCCAGCCTTGTTCCACTGTCCACTGGTAGTCACAGAACCATACATACACTGACTGACACCCCAGTCTTGCTCCACTGTCCACTGGTAGTCACAGAACCACACATACACTGTCTGATACCACAGTCTTGTTCCATTGTCTACTGGTAGTCACAGATCCACACATACTGTCTGGCATCCCAGCCTTGTTCCATTGTCCATTGGTAGTCACAGAACCACACATACACTGTCTAATACCACAGCCTTGTTCCATTGTCCACTGGTAGTCACAGATCCACACATACTGTCTGACACCCCAGCCTTGTTCCATTGTCCACTGGTAGTCACAGATCCACACATACACTGTCTGACACCCCAGCCTTGTTCCATTGTCCACTGGTAGTCACAGAACCACACATACACTGTCTGACACCCCAGCCTTGTTCCACTGTCCACTGGTAGTCACAGAACCACACATACACTGTCTGATACCGCAGTCTTGTTCCACTGTCCACTGGTAGGTACAGACCCGCTCATACACTGGGACACCCCAGCATTGTTCCTCTGTCCACTGGTAATAACAGAACCATATATACACTAATGGTCACCAAAACCATTGTCTGTAATTTTTCTCATTTGTTGTGTGGAACCCCTTGTACTTCTTTAGGGGACCCTAGGGTTCCACAGAACACAGTGTGGGAACCACTGATTCACAGTATATATATTTAAAGTTAAATATTGTTCAGACCTGAAGATGCTTTAGGAATCCATTACACCTAAGTAGAAATGAAATCTGCACGTTTTTATTCAGCTGCTGTGTATACTGAATGCGATATTAATCTACCTGCACTGTGTGTTTGCTGTTTAATGCTTTCTACATTATAGTAATTACTTTTACATTCTAATTTACAGATCAAACGTTAATTGCTGATAGAGGAGAATTCACCTTGGATGCCTGTCGGGGAATTTTAATGTTGATGGATGTATCTTTCTTAATAAACCTATCAGCCCCATATGTCTGGGTAGCTCGTTAGACTGACTCTTAAACAGTTTTTAATATGAATATTGATTATTGGACCTGCAACTGTTGGGGATATTAAGTCCCATCGTTCCCAACCAGCCAGTGTCTGACTACTCTTGGCTTAACCCTATAGATGTAGAAATGTCTCCAATATGCAAGGAATTAAAGGGCAACTATCGTCATGAAATAAATTAAAAATCTACACATTAAAGCTCAGTCTTTCACTAATCACTGAAAGTCCCAGCTCTCTCATTAGCAGCATTATAAACCTACAGCCTACAGTGTCCAAGTCATCTCTGGGCTTTTCCTCCTCAAAGCTGATTCTGTGAGCTCCAGAGGAGAAGCAGATGGCTTCCTATTTGCTACTGTGGTATCTCACCTACCAGTGCAGCCAATAGCAATAAGACTGCCCCTAGCAGCTTTATATCTTGCAGGGGGTGAGACAAGAACCATTGGGTGGACTGGTACATTAGGATTGTTTATAACACCAAAACTGTCAGAGGTGAGGTTGTTCTCATTCTTATTGGTTATGCAGGTCGGTGTAACATTGCAACAGCGGATAGGAATCATCAGCTTCCCCTAAGGAAGGCACCAGCTCTGGGGAGGAGAAGCCTAGGGCGACTTGTACACTCAAGGCTTACATTTATATTGCTGTTTCTGCCAAGGGCAGAGCTAGCAGTGTCAGCATCATTCTTATTGGCTGTGCAGGTGGTTGTGACCTCATAAATGCCGGAGGGCATATACAGTACAATGCTGCACACCCCACTGGCACTCTGTTTAACCCATTGATTGCCAGGGAGGTACGCAATGCATTGCAAAGCATTGCGTTGTGCACCTCCCTGCCACTCAAATGGTTAAAGGGATAATAATACTTAATAGGTAAAAAATATATTTTGTAGTGTTTATCCCCTGAGTAAAACAAGGGTGCTCCCGCTCCTGAAAGGTGTTTTATTCAAAAGTTATTACAGCTCAAAGTTGAATTTTTTAGGTGCAATATCACAGTGGCCTGAAATTGTACAGTGGTGCTGTTGCTATACTATCCTATTAGACAGGTCTGGCCGGTTGACCATAAATCTAAACAGAACGGTGTAGCATCAGCATCACTGTACAATTTCAGGCCACTGTAATATTGCTCCTACAAAATTTCAAGTTTGTAATGTAATAACTTTTGAATAAAGCACCTTTCAGCAGTTGAAGTACCCTTGTTTTACTGAGGGGGAGAAATCCAACAACAAAGTTTTCTTTTTTGTACATTTTAAGTATTACTATCCCTTTAAAGGCTATATTACTATATAGTTTGCTTGATAAATTTTCACATGAAGCAACATTTCTAATTAAAATATTGAAAAAGAAACCCTTTACATAGAGTATATTCTACTTAATTAAATATCAAGCTGAATGCCAATGGTCGACTTAACCTCCAAGAATTTGGGCGTCTCTGGAAACGACTGAACATGTGTAAGGTGTGTGAGTATTTCTCCTTAAACCATTCTTAAGAAACATAGGGACATATGCACAAAGGTCTCTCTGGTGAGCTTTTCACTCCAAGGCCTGATTAAATCACTAGGGGCCACCCATTAAGATTAGCGGTAAGGATGTTACAAACTGCAATTAAATAATTTGGAATCTAGGAAATCCTTATTTATCCCCTATGGCATCGTTTATTTGTAACAGAATTGATCCAGATAAGCTACATAGTAACATTGTAAATTTGGTTGAAAAAAGACTCAAGTCCATCAAGTTCAACCTTTGCCACAGTATAACCATAAAGGTTTGAGAGATGACACTGGGGGCAATACGTTTTTTTACATAGTACTTTGCTATAGGGATTAGTAATACTTAAGTATTACTATCCCTTTAAACTCAGTACACATGCATCTAAATCAAAATAAATGCTGATAATCAGTGCAGAGATGAACAGGTATATAAAGCTTAGTATAGATAAATCATACTGCTATATATATGCTGAGACTTTATTTTTAATGTAGTTGAGATACAGAAATCCAGACCAGTGGGCTTAACCTCTTGAATGCTAGAAATGTCATGTAAAAGAATGTTAGAAATATTTTTGCACACAAGGGGGTTGTACTCGAATAGATATAAAATATTGTGGTGTATACAGTGCTCAAGTCAAGAGGGAGTTTGAATTTGTCCAGAAATCCTCTTTGTACATTTTTGCCCCATCAAATTGTGGAGAAAGAACCTGTAATATCCCTCCCAACATTTCAAATGGCCAAAGAGTCACACTGTACTGGTAGCCATAGAACCACATATACTGACCCCCACCCTTGTACACTGCATTGGTAGCCATAGAACCACACATACTGACCCTCACCCTTGTGTACTGCATTAGTAGCCATAGAACCACACATACAACCCCCATCCTTGTACACTGCACTGGTAGCCATAGAACCACACATACTGACACCCCAACCTTGTTCCACTGCACTGGTAGCCATAGAACCACACATACTGACCCCCAGCCTTCTACCACTGCACTGATAGTTATAGAACCACACATACTAACATAGTAACATAGTAATTTAGGTTGAAAAAAGACTTGCGTCCATCTAGTTCAACCTTTTCCTATTCCTGTTTACCATTGTTGATCCAAAAGAAGGCAAAAAAACCCCCCTCAATTAGTAATTTAAAATTCTGCCTTGAATGGGGGGAAAAAATTCCTTCTTGATTCCAAATGGCAATCAGATTCCTCCCTGGATCAACAAGCCCCAACTAAATATTCATTCGAATACTAACGTACATAGCCCTCTATGTTATGCTCTTTTAAATAAGTATCCAGGACCCTTTTAAAGGCATCTAATGTTTTCGATAGCACTACCTCCTCCGGCAGTGAATTCCATACCTTTATTGTCCTTACTGTAAAGAAACCCTTCCGCTGTTGTAGATTAAATCTCCTTTCCTCAAGTCTAAGCGGGTGGCCTCTTGTCCTGTGTACTGTTCTGTTAATGAACAGGTCTTTGGAGAGCCCTTTGTATGGGCCCTGAACATATTTATATAGTGTTATCATATCCCCTCTAAGATGCCGTTTCTCTAGTGTGTACAAGTTTAACTTTTCTAGCCTTTCTTCATAACTAAAGCTTTCCATTCCCCTTACTAATTTTGTAGCCCTCCTCTGTACTCTCTCTAGTTCCATAATGTCCTTTTTCAGAAAGGGCACCCAGAATTCAACAGCATATTCTAAGTGGGGTCTTACCATGGACCTGTAAAGAGGCATAATTATATCTTCCTCCCTTGAGTCAATACCCCTTTTAATACATGCCAATATCTTATTGGCCTTTGCAGCTGCCAGTTGGCACTGCATGCTACTGCTAAGTCTATTGTCTACCATTACTCCCAAATCCTTTTCATTTGTAGATTTCCCCAGAGAAACACCATTTAAACTATATGTTGCATTTTTATTATTATACCCAAAATGCATAACTTTACACTTGTCTATATTGAATCTCATTTGCCACTTGCCTGCCCAGTTACTCAATTTGTCCAAATCCTCTTGTAATGAAGACACATCCAGTTCAGACTTTATTACCTTCCTTAATTTTGTGTCATCTGCAAACACTGACACATGGCTCCCTATGCCCTCTGGGAGATCATTAATAAACAAATTAAAAAGAAGAGAACCCAGGACAGATCCCTGAGGTACTCCACTTATCACGTTTATCCAACTGGAGAACTTGCCATTTACTACCACTCTTTGCATTCTATCTTTCAGCCAATTTCCAATCCACACACAAACATTTTCCCCTATGCCTATTTTATTCAATTTGGACAGTAACCTCTTGTGTGGAACTGTATCAAATGCCTTGGCAAAGTCTAAATAGATCACATCAACCGCCGCTCCCGCATCTATATTGTTACTCACTTTTTCATAAAATGCGATCAAGTTTGTTTGACAAGACCTGTCTTTCACAAAGCCATGTTGGCTATTGCTAATGATATTCCTGTTCCAGCAGAATTCTTGAATATATTCCCTTAGCAACCCTTCAAACAGCTTCCCTACCACAGATGTCAAGCTTACAGGTCTGTAATTTCCTGGCTGTGACTTTGATCCCTTTTTAAATATGGGCACCACATCTGCTTTACGCCAGTCCATGGGCACCATACCTGAAATAAAAGAATCCCTGAAAATCAAATATAACGGTCTGGCCAGGGTCTGGCTTAGCTCTTTAAGTACCCGTGGGTGTATACCATCTGGCCCCGGAGGTTTGTCTACCTTAACACCATTCAAATGTTTTAACACTTTTTCTTGTGTTAGCCAGTCCCATGCTTGCTGTGACTGGTCGGTAAAAATAGTCTGCAGATTCTTGTCCATTGGGTCTTCCTTGGTAAAAACAGAAGAAAAGAAATTATTTAAAATATCTGCCTTCTCTCTGTCCCCCTTGACCATCTGACCTGTTTCAGATAACAAGGACCCAACATTATCAGACTTTAATTTTTTGCCATTAATGTATTTAAAGAATTTCTTTGGGTTGCTCTTGCTCTCCTTAGCAATATTTTTTTCATTCTCCAGTCTAGCTAATTTAATAGCCTTTTTGCAGGTTTTGTTGACATTTTTGTATACTGCAAATGCCTCTGCTGATCCCTCAGCTTTGTAATGTTTAAATGCTGCTTTCTTGTTATTTATTTCATGAATTACTTTACTGGTTAGACACCCCAACCTTGTACCACTGCACTGGTAGCCATAGAAGCACACATACTGACCCCCAGCCTTGTTCCACTGTACTGGTAGACATACAACCACACATACTGACCCCCATCCTTGTACTACTGCACTGGTAGCCATAGAACCACACATACTGACCCCCATCCATGTACTACTGCACTGGTAGCCATAGAACCACACATACTGACCCCAGGCCTTGTGCCACTTCACTGGTAACCATAGAACCACACATACTGATCCCTAACCTTTTCCCACTGCACTGGTAGCCATAGAACCACACATACTGACCCCATAGCCTTGTTCTAGGGTTGCCATACAAGCACACACTTGTTAGCGAGCTTTCTAATGTTCAAAGGGTTAAAAGCCTCTTTTATATCAATGGGAATGTTTATTTGTGCCCTATGTAGCAGTTGGTTTTCTCTGGAATTGTTCCAATTCTTTTTGGTACACGTAGCACGCGGAGGGCGGATATAGATGTTGTGATGATGACACAGTATACACGTTCTTATATATTATTTTTACAGGATCTTTTCAGGAGAATAGATGTGAACCAAACAGGATTCATTGATGGGTTTGGTTTAAGAAGAGCAGTTCAAGAAGCAGGTACGTTCTTTATCTTGTTTAACCCCTTGGGTGCTGGAGATGTATCCAACTCATTGCTTAATCTCTGGCATCCAAGAGGTTAATGAGTTTGTTGTCATCATGCCAAAATATTTTTTCAGATGTTGACTTCGCCACTATTTTTAGAAATGACTTTTGTCCAGCATCAGCTAAAACAATTGAAACAACTTAAAGCAACGGCATAGCATTAACACGTTCCAGCTTGAATGGCTGGCTGGTGATGAACAACAAATGGAGAGACACTGGTTTCCCTGATTTAAGGGGATCATAGTGGAACAAAAGAAAATAGTCAGAGAAAAACAGAGAATCCCATGATAAGGGGGAAATACACTAAGGGTCGATACTGTGGTGATATGTGCCTGGTGATGTGTGGCGAGCATGGTTGGATTGTCCTATCAGGGGATCGGGCATCCCCCGGTGGGCCGCTAGATCACGAGCCCATTGGGGAGATCAGAGGATCTCACCTGACCGTCCCGCAATATTTTGAAGGAGAGATCTGTGCTGCCACCGGCACAGGCACTCTCTGTGACAGTCCTCGCGTTCCTTGTTAACGCAGAGCGCCAGGATATGACACAATATTCTGGCAACTAGGGTTGCCACCCAGCCGGTGTTTTACCGGCAGGCCGGTAAAAAATTGGCTTCTGTCCAATGTTAAGTCTATGGAGGGAATGCCATGGCCGGTATTTTTTTGAAGAAGAGGCGGCAACCCTACTGGCAACTGAACTTCCATGATGCACAGGGACCACAAGGGGGCGTTGATATGGAGGTCAGTGGCGGAGGCTGCATAGACCTCTCACTCCCTTCACTGGACCACCAGGGAATGCAAGAGAGGAGGAAGAAACACATAGCAAGAAGATATGTTGAGAGGAAGAGGAAAAGAAGATAAAAAAGACTAGATGGAGAGGGAGGTGGGTAAGAGAAAGGCAGGGGACTGAGGGGGTCTGACTGAGCAATAGACTTGGGGAGAGAGGAAGCAGCAAAGAGGCCTGTATATAGAAAGTGAAAGGGGGTAATAGGCTGGGAATGAGAGTGTAGAGAAGGGCTGGGGAAGAGAGAGTGGAGGAAAGGGGGTTGCTAGGGTTGTATTTAACCCTATGAGTGCCAAAATGTGTGTGTGTGTGTGTGTGTGTGTATATGCATATATACGTGCACTAAGAATTAGGGATGCAAGGGAAGAGGGGGGTCAAGTTTAATCATTAGTCAGTGGCGTAACTATAGGGGTAGCAGGGGTCGCACCAGTGACCGGGCCCGTGCACTCCAGGGGCCCAGCCGCCCACTGCAACCCCACCGCCTGGCGCCAGCAATCTACCGCCGGCCTTCTACTAATGCAGAGCACTGGGAGATGACATCATCTCCCAGCGCTCTGCATTACTAAGAGGACTGCTCGGGAGCTCCAGTTAGGAGATGGGGGCATTGTGGAGGGGCTCAATGTGGTCAGAGGGACCACTCAATGTGGCGGGAGGGCTGTGGCACTTCTTGTACCAGGGACTGGAGGATTCTAGTTACACCTCTGTCATTAGTATATCATCCTGTCAAACTGCTGGCGATGTGGAAGGGAAACTGAAGTGGATTACAGTTTTATTTCCTCAGATACAAATAAGTCATAACATGAAGGATAACACAGATCATACTGTTCCTCCCACTTCATTTTCCATAATTTAGTCCATTCTCTGCCAGGAAATGTATTATGTAATCATGTTCTTTAACTTCCATTAACGGCGAGTTATCTTTGTACTGTGTTGGATACCTTTCTGGTACTCAAAGGGTTCATTAAAAGAGACATACCTCATATTGCGAACAGAAGCTTGCCAACCTGCATCTCTGGAGTCCGCTCACCTTCCCACTGTATGGCCAGTAGAGTGGATGTGAGCGGATCCGGCAGGGCAGCTTGTTCACAATATGAGGTATGTCTCCTTTAACCCCTTAAGGACCATTGCCGTGCCAGGACCATCACGGCGGTCCGGCACTTAAGGACCAATGATGGTCCTGGCACGGCATGGCGTTCAGGGCTTCCGTCGCGGCTGCACGCCGCTCCGGAAGTCCTGAACCGGAAGCGCTAATAAAAAAAAATGCCAAGTGGTCCACAAGTGCTGGCCGAGCGTGCGCGCGCCGGTCCTTAAGGGGTTAATTAACCCTTTAGGGTTAATGATAATGTTAATATGAGCTAAAGAATACGATTTCATGATACATTTACTGGCAGAGAGTGGAGAAAATTAGCCAAAATCCAGTGGGGGAAAAAAAGTCTGATCCGTGTTATCAGTGAAAACCAGGGGGAAACAGATATATCTTTTTTGCAGGGCCAAGATATAAATAATATACCAAAAATAATCCAAAATGAAACTGTTTCTGAAAAAAATGGATCAGTTATAAACTATTGTTATTGAATTATTTACTCAAAGAGCTGAGCTAAGCACGAGAGATCATCCATTAAGACTAGAGGAAAGGCGCTTTTGACTAAAACAAAGGCAGGGTATTTTTACAGTAAGGGTGGTAAAGCTATGGAATTCTTTGCCTCGGGATTTTTGTACTTGCAGAAAATGTAACTGCTTTCAAAAATGCAATGGATGCTTATCTAGCACAGAACAATATTGAAAATTATGACCATTGGCTTCAATGCAGATAGGCTGTTGATCCAGGGAAATATCTGACTGCCATGTGGAGTCAGGAAGGAAATTTTTTACCCACTTGGGACTTAATTGGAAATGGCTTCAGGGTTTGTTTGTTTTTTTGCCTTCCTCTGGATCAACAGGGGTGATTTGGCATGGGATGTACTTGATGGACGCATGTCTCTTTTCATCCTCGTCAACTATGTTAAAATACTTGCTATTGGACTATTTACTGATAAGTAAAACAAGATTACTTCCGCTGCTGCAGTGACCTATTCTAGACACAAGGTGGTGCTGTTCCTATCACTCACTGTTGAGTGCTGTAACTTATAAATTGAGCTCTCCCACAGAGTACTAAAAAAAAAAAGGATTTTTAGACCCAGTTTTGAATGACAAATCTCACAGCAGGTCAAGCAACCTTGTTTTAAAGGGATAGTAATACTTCATTATTACTATCCCCATGTTGTAGCCCTTAAATTTCTTAATTCAATGATACCAGCAGCATCTCTCAAACCTTTATGGTTTGAGAGATATCCACTTTGAAAGTTCCCTCTCCTTCTCTCTCCCCTGACGTCAGCGTTCTATCTGACAGCAGGGGAATCCAGTCCTGGAACCGGCAGCGGCTCTGCAGCAGTGCTGAGATCTCGTTATAGAAACAGAAATCCTTCACTGAAATGGGCTTCTATGTGTGCTTGCAAACCAATTACATGTAGAAGACCATTTTAGTGAAAGATTTCTTTTTTTATTAACGAGATCTCGGCTGTGCTGAAGAGCCGCCGCCGGTCCCAGGACCGGATTCCCCTGCTGTCAGATAGAACGCTGACGTCAGGGGTGAGGGAACTTTGAAAGCGGATATCTCTCAAACCATAAAGGTTTGAGAGATGCCACTGGTATCGTTGAATTCAGAATTTTAAGGGCTACAACATGGAGGATAGTAATAATGAAGTATTACTATCCCTTTAAGTCCATATAATAACAGTTTTTCTTCCAAAAAGACAAGTATTATTGACAGTAAAAGCAGCATTCATGCTATAATAAAACCCCTGATTTAGATCAGTTGCACATTCTGATATTTAACTGCTTGGAAGCTAAAGACATCTCTAGAATACAGGGGGAGGTTGAAATATTGTTTTATCCTACAGCACTTGTTGAATATATTGGCACTTTATAAAGAAATAAATAAATAAATAAATAAATAAATAAATCATTTTATGACATAATACATGTGTTAATGATCTTGTTGCTCAGGAATGGTGATCAGTGATTCAGTCATAAGCGTAATGATCCTAAGGTACGCAAACGCTTCAGAAAAGCTCAACTTTCCAGATTTTGTTTGCTGTATGATCCGACTGGAGACCGTGACAAGTAAGTTCATACCTAGAGATCATATAATGTTTGGTTGTGACAATGATATTGTAGTATTTTCCTGTCAAGAGTACAAGACACTCTGAATGTGTAATGGTGTATGGGAAGATTTCGTTGCAGCATATCTGTAACTGAATAAAGGTTAGTATTATATCATACAGCAGTCAGGTGTATCTATATAATTACTGTGTGTAACAGAAGCACTTACCTAGGTAGGAGTCCATCATACGGCAGTCAGGTGTATCGATATAATTACTGTGTGTAACAGAAGCACTTACCTAGGTAGGAGTCCATCATACGGCAGTCAGGTGTATCGATATAATTACTGTGTGTAACAGAAGCACTTACCTAGGTAGGAGTCCATCATACGGCAGTCAGGTGTATCTATATAATTACTGTGTGTAACAGAAGCACTTACCTAGGTAGCAGTCCATCATACGGCAGTCAGGCGTATCTATATAATTACTGTGTGTAACAGAAGGACTTACCTAGGTAGGAGTCCATCATACAGCAATCAGGTATATCTATGTAATTTCTGCGTGTAACAGAAGGACTTACCTAGATAGGAGTCCATCACACGGCAGTCAGATGTATCTATATAATTAATGTGTGTAACAGAATGACTTACCTAGGTAGGAGTCCGTCATGCAGCATTCAGGTGTATCTGTATAATTACTGTGTGTGACAGAAGGACTTACCTAGGTAGGAGTCCATCATACAGCAGTCAGGTGTAGCTATATAATTGCTGTGTGTAACAGAAGGACTTACCTAGGTAGGAGTCCGTCATACAGCAGTCAGGTGTATATATATAATTACTGTGTGTAACAGAAGTACTTACCTAGGTAGGAGTCCATCATACAGCAGTCAGGTATATCTATATAATTACTGTGTGTGACAGAAGGACTTACCTAGGTAGGAGTCCATCATACATCAGTCAGGTGTATCTATATAATTACTGTGTGTAACAGAAGCACTTACCTAGGTAGGAGTCCATCATGCAGCAGTCAGGTGTATCTATATAATTACTGTGTGTAACAGAAGCACTTACCTAGGTAGGAGTCCATCATGCAGCAGTCAGGTGTATCTATATAATTACTGTGTGTAACAGAAGCACTTACCTAGGCAGGAGTCCATCATACAGCAGTCAGGTGTATCTATATAATAACTGTGTGTAACAGAAGGACTGACCTAGGTAGGAGTCCATCACTCAGCAGTCAGGTGTATCTATATAATTACTGTGTGTAACAGAAGCACTTACCTAGGTAGGAGACCATCACACAGCAGTCAGGTGTATCTATATAATTACTGTGTAACAGAAGGACTTACCTAGGTAGGAGTCCATCATACAGCAGTCAGGTGTATCTATATAATTACTGTGTGTAACAGATGGACTTACCTAGGTAGGTGTCCATCATACAGTTTTCAGGTATATGTATGTACATTAGTTTTGTATTTTTATATGAGTTATGCTATGTATCTTCAGGTTATATTGTAATGAAGACAATGCATTGGATGTATCTAGCATTCAATGAGCTTATTTAGTTATTCAGTTATTGAAATGATTTTTAATTGCATTCCCAGACTAATTAAGTGTGTATATATTTGATTTTCTAGAGGTGTTTAAGAACTTAACAAAAGATGGGAAAGGAGTTTACCTGAGTGGAGAAGAGGTAACAAAACGAGAATTTTATTCCTATTTACAATGGCTCTATCCTATCTATCTATAAAAGTGAATTACAGGAACATTGATGATGATGTATTTAGAAGTATGGCATCAATTCAGAGCAAATCGACTGCACCATCGGGGATAATAAATATCCAGAGATTTAAAATACACATCATGTCTCATGAATGCTAGAGATTCTATAATGCAATTCAAAGCAAAGTGTGGGACTTCTCTAGTACTGAATGGGTTAAAAGCCCAATTTCAGTGAATGGGGAGTTTTAGTTATTCCCCCTGTTTCACCTGGTTGTTGCCGGAATTGTCTGAGTTCTTTTTAGTAGATCTACCTCATTAACAAGAACACGTTTCTCTTACATAAAAGAGCATGTTGAACGTTCAGAGATAAATATGTAAATGTTTTCATACTTAGTAGTGCTGAAAGTGGACCTTGAGACAAATCTAGTTTGTTTTACCGATAATTAAAATCTGTCTGTACTATGTAGTAGCCATTTTTATGTAAAAAGTAAATTGTTTTTTAGATATTAATTAACCTTTGTGTGTTGGTGGCACAGTGTGGAACTTTATGCTAATTACCTGTGTAGTATTGTAAGTAAATATGTTTGAGGCCAAACTTATGCCTTCGTGTGTTGTTAGAAACGTTCCAGTGTATGGGCTTTGTCTAGATTCATTCATAGCGCAGTGTGTTCTCTGCCTAGATTAATTCACAACACAGTGTGTGTGTTCTCTGTCTAGATTCATTCATATCACAGTGTGTGTGTTCTCTGCCTAGATTAATTCATATCACAGTGTGTGTGTTCTCTGCCTAGATCCATTCATATCACAGTGTGTGTTCTCTGTCTAGATTCATTCATATCACAGTGTGTGTGTTCTCTGTCTAGATACATTCATATCACAGTGTGTGTGTTCTCTGCCTAGATCCATTCATATCACAGTGTGTGTTCTCTGTCTAGATTCATTCATATCACAGTGTGTGTGTTCTCTGTCTAGATACATTCATATCACAGTGTGTGGGCTCTGTCTAGATTAATTCATATCACAGTGTGTGGGTTCTGTCTAGATTAATTCATATCACAGTGTGTGTGTGTTCTCTGCCTAGATTAATTCATATCACAGTGTGTGAGCTCTGTCTAGATTAATTCATATCACAGTGTGTGTTCTCTGTCTAGATACATTCATATCACAGTGTGTGTTCTCTGCCTAGATCCATTCATAGCACAGTGTGTGTGTTCTCTGTCTAGATTCATTCATATCACAGTGTGTGTGTTCTCTGCCTAGATTAATTCATATCACAGTGTGTGTGTTCTCTGTCTAGATACATTCATATCACAGTGTGTGTTCTCTGTCTAGATACATTCATATCACAGTGTGTGGGCTCTGTCTAGATTCATTCATATCACAGTGTGTGTTCTCTGTCTAGATACATTCATATCACAGTGTGTGGGCTCTGTCTAGATTCATTCATATCACAGTGTGTGAGCTCTGTCTAGATTCATTCATATCACAGTGTGTGTTCTCTGTCTAGATACATTCATATCACAGTGTGTGAGCTCTGTCTAGATTCATTCATATCACAGTGTGTGTGTTCTCTGCCTAGATTAATTCATATCACAGTGTGTGTTCTCTGTCTAGATACATTCATATCACAGTGTGTGGGCTCTGTCTAGATTAATTCATATCACAGTGTGTGGGCTCTGCCTAGATTAATTCATATCACAGTGTGTGTTCTCTGTCTAGATACATTCATATCACAGTGTGTGGGCTCTGTCTAGATACATTAATATCACAGTGTGTGAGCTCTGTCTAGATTAATTCATATCACAGTGTGTGTGTTCTCTGCCTAGATTAATTCATATCACAGTGTGTGGGCTCTGCCTAGATTAATTCATATCACAGTGTGTGTTCTCTGTCTAGATACATTCATATCACAGTGTGTGGGCTCTGTCTAGATTCATTCATATCACAGTGTGTGTGTGTTCTCTGCCTAGATTAATTCATATCACAGTGTGTGGGCTCTGCCTAGATTAATTCATATCACAGTGTGTGTTCTCTGTCTAGATACATTCATATCACAGTGTGTGGGCTCTGTCTAGATTCATTCATATCACAGTGTGTGTGTTCTCTGCCTAGATTAATTCATATCACAGTGTGTGGGCTCTGTCTAGATTCATTCATATCACAGTGTGTGTGTTCTCTGCCTAGATTAATTCATATCACAGTGTGTGGGCTCTGCCTAGATTAATTCATATCACAGTGTGTGTTCTCTGTCTAGATACATTCATATCACAGTGTGTGGGCTCTGTCTAGATTCATTCATATCACAGTGTGTGTGTTCTCTGCCTAGATTAATTCATATCACAGTGTGTGGGCTCTGCCTAGATTAATTCATATCACAGTGTGTGGGCTCTGCCTAGATTAATTCATATCACAGTGTGTGTTCTCTGTCTAGATACATTCATATCACAGTGTGTGGGCTCTGTCTAGATACATTCATATCACAGTGTGTGGGCTCTGTCTAGATTCATTCATATCACAGTGTGTGGGTTCTGCCTAGATTAATTCATATCACAGTGTGTGTGTTCTCTGCCTAGATTAATTCATATCACAGTGCGTGTGTTCTCTGTCTAGATACATTCATATCACAGTGTGTGAGCTCTGTCTAGATTCATTCATATCACAGTGTGTGAGCTCTGTCTAGATTCATTCATATCAAAGTGTGTGTTCTCTGTCTAGATACATTCATATCACAGTGTGTGTTCTCTGTCTAGATTAGTTCATATCACAGTGTGTGTGTTCTCTGTCTAGATACATTCATATCACAGTGTGTGAGCTCTGTCTAGATTCATTCATATCACAGTGTGTGAGCTCTGTCTAGATTCATTCATATCACAGTGTGTGTTCTCTGTCTAGATACATTCATATCACAGTGTGTGAGCTCTGTCTAGATTCATTCATATCACAGTGTGTGTTCTCTACCTAGATTAATTCATATCACAGTGTGTGTGTTCTCTGCCTAGATACATTCATATCACAGTGTGTGTTCTCTGTCTAGATACATTCATATCACAGTGTGTGGGCTCTGTCTACATTCATTCATATCACAGTGTGTGGGTTCTGCCTAGATTAATTCATATCACAGTGTGTGTGTTCTCTGCCTAGATTAATTCATATCACAGTGTGTGTGTTCTCTGCCTAGATACATTCATATCACAGTGTGTGGGCTCTGTCTAGATTAATTCATATCACAGTGTGTGTGTTCCCTGCCTAGATTAATTCATAGAACAGTGTGTGTTCTCTGCCTAGATTCATTCATAGCACAATGTGTGGACTTTGCCTAGATTGATTCATATCACTTTGTGTGTTCTCTGCCTAGATTCATTCATAGCACAGTGTGTTCTCTGCCTAGATTAATTCATAGCATAGTGTGTGTTCTCTGCCTATATTCATTCATAGCACAGTGCATGCTCTCTGCCTATATTAATTCATAGCACAGTGTGTGTTCTGTGCCTAGATTCGTTCATAGCACAGTGTGTGTTCTGTGCCTAGATTCGTTCATAGCACAGTGTGTGTTCTGTGCCTAGATTTATTCATAGCACAGTGTGTGGGTTCTGCCTAGATTCATTCATAACACAGTGTGTGAGCTCTACCTAGATCCATTTATAACACAGTATATGTTCGCTACTTATATTCGTTCATAGCACAGTGTGTGTTCTGTGCCTAGATTTATTCATAGCACAGTGTGTGGGCTCTGACTAGATTAATTCATAGCACAGTGTGTGGGCTCTACATAGATTTATTCATAGCACAGTGTGTGAACTATGCCTAGATTTGTTCATAACACAGTATGTGTTCTCTACCTAGATTCATTCATAGCACAGCATGTGGGCTCTTCCTAGATTCATTCATAACAAATTGTGTGGGCTCTGCCTAGATTCATTCATATCACAGTGTGTGGACTCTGCCTAGATTACTTCATACCACAATATGTGTTCTCTGCATATATTCATTCATAACACAGCGTGTGGGCTCTGCCTAGATTCATTCATATCCTAGTGTGTGGGCTCTGCCTAGATTCATTCATATCCCAGTGTGTGGGCTCTGAGTAGATTCATTCATATCACAATGTGTGTTCTCTGCCTTGAGTCATTCATAGCACAGTCTGTGGTAATATAGGCCCAGCACACAAACAAATTAGTATAAATTGCCAGATTGTGTAATTATAATAATAATAAACAGATATCTTACAGTTGCAACAGTTGCAAAAGAATTAATAGAGCAAACCAAGCACATTCCAATATAGTCATTCATTGTCAATAACGCGATTGCGGCTCTGCTGCAGAGCCACCGTGTCGGCCGACACAGATCTGCTGACAGCAGGAAATCACGAACTTTAAATGTGTGTATCTCTCAAACCAGAGAGATATGTTTTTTTGCATTCAAGTCAACTTTTTAACCTCTTCAAAATGAAGAATAGTTTGGTTTTTTTTTAGACATTACTAACCTTTTAATTACCTTTTTGATGCTCCGTGTCAAAAAGGCAATAAAATCTTGTTTGTATTTTCTAGTACACGTCAAAGAGACTTTACTAGAGCCTAGGGAATGAATTATGATCCCTACTGGTAACAATATAGACTGCCAGTAGAATTTAAATGTTACGGATATGTGCATTCGTTTTAAAGTCATGTATTTTTGCATTCAGTCTTCATTCATATTATCCCTGAAAAAGAGACCTAGTTGTCTTGAAAGCTGCATCAAAACCACTCAGTTAGTCAATAAAGGTATCACTTTTAACTGTACTTATCTCCCACTCAGTCATGGAAGGCTTATTTGCTTCTAAAAATGTGGTATAAACACCAAATTGCTTTACATACAGCGTAACATGGCACAAAACAAGTCAACATCATGTTATGATGTCAAATTGTCACGTAAAACAAAACTTTGGAGTAGTGGCTGGTTTAATCTCCCTTTTCTGGAATTATCGGCTCCCATTGCCGTCACAGCTTTTCCTTTCTGGATTGACTCCCTGTTCATCTCGCAATGTCTGTTTTACTGTAACCTCTCTTGAACTTATCTAACATAAATGCTAATGCTAAAAAAAACAAAGTTAAAATAAAGTGGACCGGTCACCTTAACACAAGTTTAGTTATTGAAAGATAGCGAAAATCTGCCTGTTTGTAATCAAGGCAGTTTTTGAGAAATTAAAGGAATTGTAATGTTTCACAAAAACAGCAGCTCCAATTAATCTTTATAGTATTTGGGCCATGGAGAGTGTTATCTCTCTGTCAGAGCTGTGGTTCAAGAGTAATTGAAGGATAAAGTTTCCCCTCCCGCCCCTTTTACCTAGTGTAAGCCATCTCTTCTCAGATGTGGAATGCAGTCCATAGACCAGACAGATAACAGCAGGGGACAATCATCTTCCTATGAGAACAATGAAAGCCCTGCCCCCCTTGACAAGTTTTTCAGCTTTTTCCCTTATCTTAATTGAAGATTGTTCCTCTCTGCAGTCTACCTGGGCACCTCCCTTCTGCTCTGGCTGAGCAGTGTTACATCAGTAAAAGGGGCGGGGGGGATACTTTGTCATTGAATTACTCTTGAACTACAACTCAGACAGAATTGAAATAACACTCTCCAAAGTCCAAATACTATGATGATTAATTAGAGCTGCTTTTATTACGAAACATTACTATCCCTTTAACTTTTTTGTTGATGGCACAGTCTGGCATATTATGTTAATTAGTTAATGTGCTGGGCCAGTTTTACCACAAGCTGAGACTGAGGTAATCAGCTGCACCATAAGGGATAGAAGGTTCTCAATCTTGTTTTACTCAAAGCACCCCTAACAATCAGTCTAGAATTTCTGAAGCACCCTTAACATCTTATAGATCAATTGTCAAGGAGTAACGAATGGTACAAATACATAAATATATGTAGTTATTTTTAGGTTTCTCAATCAGAATCACAAAAACATACATGTTGTGTTTAAAAAATGTCAGTAAATACACGAATGAAACTCAGCATTCCTATTTTTGTCATAGTCATTATAAAAAGGAACGGGCACCCTATGTGGATGCTAGCGGCACACCAAAGTGTCACAGTACCCTAGCTGAGAACCACTGGGATAGATAAATATTGTACATATTACAAAAATAATCTAAATGATCCGCTTTAAAGTTCCCCCGTCACTGATGTCGGCTGTAAAGCTGACAGCAGGAGGTTCCTGTCGGCTGACTCGAGGAGGCTCTTCAGCAGAGCCGAAACAGTGCAATGTAAAAAGAAATTCTTCATTGGAACGGTCTACAAAGTGTGCAAGCACACTTTATAGACCGTTCCAATGAAGTATTTCCTTTTAGATTGCGATATTTCGGCTCTGTTGAAGAGCCGCCTACCGGTCCCGGGACCAATATCTCCCGCTGTCAGCTTACAGCTGACGTCAGGGAAAGCGGAGGTAGGGGAGGATTTTAGTATGTATATTTCTCAATCCATAAAGCTTTGAGAGCTGGGACTGGGATCATTTAGTTTATTTTTATAATATCTACAGCTTTTTGTTTTGTTATATAAAGACACTACTAACCCTTTAAATGCCCCATTTATAGCAATGAGAAGTTTGCCAAGTAAGCGGTAAATTTGCCATTGAACATAACTAATTAGCATACTGTGCATGGAATTAGCATAAAGTGCCATGCTGCGTCTTCAAAATATGAAAGTTAATTTCTTGAACACAATTTATTGCACAGAGAAATAGCAAGTGCAACCGATTCTTTATGAAACAAACTAAATGTGTCTGGAGCTGACTTGGCCCAGATTTAACAGATGGCCTTGGAAATGTCATTAGCATTCAAGGGGGGAATATACTTATAGTTAATCAAAATTATGTCATTTTGTGTGTTTCAGTGGATGCAGATTATAATGTCCAGTTGATACCTGATAATGGCTGGTAAGATACATTGAAATACTCTTTCCTCCTGTTTGAACTCTTAGTAAAATCTAACAATATTTTCTTTTCTACAAATCACTACATTGGAACATCACTTTATAAGATATATATATATATATATATATATATATATATATATGTATCACAGGGATAATCTTCTATTGGCAGATCTGGTCACCTGTAAGCAGATCTACCGATAAAGCCAGAGGTGCAGTGTGAGTCAAAGAGGACCAACTGACGAGCACGGGGGGCTCTCTCATTGGCCCTGTGAAACGAGACTTAACTACAAGACTGGAGTCTCACATTTTAGTCTCTTTCAGCTTCCATAGGCTCTAATGAAGAGCCTGCAAGCCTGACGCTAAAGGAGATTGTGTACTCAGTTGTAGCTAAGAGGCTCAGAGTTGCTGCCGGCTGATAGGTCAGTTTATTGACCCCCAAAATGGCTGAAAGCAGCCATTTTGGCACTGCAAAGCACAACCTAGGGTACTTTACTATTGCTATAGAATCAGAACAATGTTTTATGTACCCCATTGGCACTGAAATGGCTAAACAGATACTAATACTTAATATAAAAAAAATATATATATATATATATTGTAGGGTTTAACCCCCTGAGTGAAACAAGGGTGCTCCCACTGTTGAAAGGGGTTTTACCGAAAATGTATTTCAGCTCAAATTTAATTTTTTTTTACGTGCAGTATCACAGTGGCCTGAACTTGTACAGTGGCGCTGTTGCTACACCATCCTATGGACAGCTCTGGTCAGTTGACCATAAACCTTTTTAGGATGGTGTAGCAACAGCGCCACTGTACAGTTTCAGGCCACTGTGATACTGCAGCTAAAAATTCATGTTTGAGCTATAATAACTTTTGAATAAAATACCTCTCAGCAGTGGGAATTCCCTTGTTTTACTTAGAGGGATAAACCCTACAATATATATATTTTTTTTACATATTAAATATTACTATCCTTTTAAACCCCTAAAGTACCAGACGGATGTGAAACGCCTTGCTTCACAATTCATTACACATCGTTGCTTAAGGGGGGTTAACCCTGTGCTATGTGCCCCACTGGCACTCAAAAGGTTAAGTACTACTTTCTTAAAATAATAACATGGGTCTTATATTTATTTGAGTTATTTTTTCATGTAAACTGATTTGTTACTTTAACATTTTGGGGTTATTGTTTTGCTGCGTAGAACATATAGTCCCCTTTATGTATGAATGTCTATGGCTCAGACAACACCGGATTTACATGCCAGGTGCCCCTAGGCAAGGTAATCTTGGCAGCCTTAGCTCTGTCCATGGCCACGCCCCCGCTCCTCACATGACTCCACCCCTAGCCCCATCTGCTGTTTCCTGTCAGAGAATATAACCTTGGACTATAACAAGCAAGAACTAAAAAAGCCACACCTACAATTCAGAATGTGGGTGTGGCCATCATAGCTGAGGCAACACAACTAAAAAAAAAAAATTAAGAGACTTAGGCAGTTGCCTACTCTGCCCGTTGGGAAATCCAGCCCTGAGCTCAGACACAGGCTTGATATTTAGACTTGCGTTAGTATAATGTCCAGTTGTCTGAATGTATTTAAAAGTGTATTCCCTGTTTCTCTGAGAGCTGGTAGAAGCCATTTTCCTTGTAATTCTGTATGACAGCACAGGAAAGTGAGGAGTACGTATGTAAACTGCACCCCCCCCCCCAGCCTACTGGAAAACATCACGTGCAATTTCATGTATCTGCAAGCTGTAAATGAATAAAATTAAATGTGTACTTACACAATTATACACATATATGTGCATGCGTGCAATGTGCATGTGTCTGTGTGTTAACTGTCTGAGTGCCAGGGGTGTGTGCAAAGCATTTCCTACCCCTCTTCCACTTAAAGGCTTAAATATGGAATGTAATTCCTCCCACAGAGACTAAATGACTAATTGCAGTATCTACCTTTCGTAAAGGGATAGTAATACTTTGTTTTAACTTTAATTTATTTTGTAGGCATTAAAAAAAACATGAAAAATGATATAAGTCTTATCTCTCAAACCTTTATGGTTTGAGAGATATTCACAAGCAAAGTGTCCCCCTCCCGCCCCTTTTACTGATGTAACACTTCTCAGACTGAGCAGAAGGGAGCTGCCCAGGTAGATTGCAGAGAGAGATAATCGTCAATTAAGATAAGGGAAAAACCTGAAAAGCTTGTCAAGGGGGGCAGGGATTTCATTGTTCTCACAGGAAGAAGATTGTCCCCTGCTGTTATCTGTCTGGTCTATGGACTGCATTCCACATCTGAGAAGAGATGGCTTACACTAGGTAAAAGGGGCGGGAGGGGAAACTTTGCTTGTGAATATCTCTCAAACCATAAAGGTTTGAGAGATAAGACTTATATCGTTCTTCATGTTTTTTTAATGCCTACAAAATAAAATAAAGTTAAAACGAAGTATTACTATCCCTTTAAAATGGAAGAATGTCATGCTAAAGCTACTAATGCTTTCCCAGAATTCCAGACAAACTGGAAAAGTTGAAACAAACAAAGAAAGGAAATAAGAGCTTAGATCTAATAATATGAGTAAAGAAAATATATAAAATATAAATGGCACAAATATATAAGCTAAATAAATTTATTCTAAACAATAAAAAATTATAAAATAGTTATAAGCTACACATAATAAGTATACACATTAAGTACAAATATACCAGAAGTATCTAGACAGTAATATCTAAACAGTAATAAAAAGTCCCAAAAGAATCTCAAAATAAGCAAAGAAGTAAGATCTATCTTCAAACTGAGAATAAAGGGACGGATAACATGCAGCTGGATATCTGTTGTAAATTACTTCTGAAGCCAGTTCCTTTGTTGTATGCAATGATTAAAGTGTTAGTAATGTCCAAAAAAAGTTTTTTGCATTTAGAAGAGCTTAAAAATCTGATCTAAATGCAAAAAACCGTATCTCTCAAACCGCTATGGTCTAAGAGATACGGGAGTTTAAAGTTCGCTGTTTCCTACTGACAGCTGTAAAGCTGTCAGCAGGAGATCTGTGTCGGTCGACACGGTGGTGCTTGAGAAGTGCCGTGTCTCCTGCTGACAGCTTTACAGCTGTCAGTAGGAAACAGCGAACTTTAAACGCCCGGATCTCTTAAACCATAGCGGTTTGAGAGATACGTTCTTTTCCATTTAGCTCAGCTTTTTAAGCTCTTCTAAATGCAAAAAACTTTTTTTTGGACATTACTAACACTTTAAGCAGATGAAGGTAAGGGCAATATATGGTTAATTCAATAGAAACAATAAACACTTCAAACCCTTCTGTTGCGGACTCACTGTCAGGGCGCGAGCAGGTAGCGGATTTCCCGGTATCAAATTTGTGTACTTGCCGGGTTTATGATCCTCTCGACTTTTCCCCCTCCACTCCTTTTACACGGGCAGGTATCTTTGTTCCCCAGCTTATGAGCGGGTGCTTGTGAAGTCCTTATAAGATCTTTCTCTCTGTTATCAGGTATACTGAAGCGATCTGATGATGTAACCTGTTCAGGTAGCAGGTGTTGCTCCTTTCCTTAAAGGGATAGTAATACTTCAGTATTACAAATCCCTATATTAAAGCCCTTGTAAAAAGAAATGTTTTGCCCCCAGTGTCATCTCTCAAACCTTTATGCAATCACAGGATTGTAACTTGTTGCATTTATTGATTTCCCCTGCATTGTTTATTTTGCTTTTTTTTGTTTGTTTTTCTTTTGTTACAGGAAATTGTTGGCGCTCTCACTTACCGTGACATAAATCCGGAACATTACAGACCTGTGCTCAACGTTCAATTTTATGAACTGTTACAGCGGCTCTGCTTAACGCTTTGCATGCCAGTGTGGAGTGCAGCTGAATGAGGCGAACTCCTCCCCCTGGCAATCAGACAATTAAATTCTACAGTTTTGTTAAACCAATTGAGGACCATAGAGGGGCAGTATGCACTGTGAAGCAATGTGTTGCATGCCCCTCTGCTTCTCAATGGGTTAATATTACACAACCTGTACAGTGGTATGTTTCTACCTGTGAATGGCAATCATATTGTATGGAGCTACGTGTCTCCTATCGCTGACGAGACAGATCAATGGTGACGATGGAGAAAGAGAATATTTTTCTATGATTTAAATGAAATTAATATTACAATTAAAAAAAAAATGCCTTTTGTAGTTTTAAACATTGCGTAGTATGTTGTAAATATTTTTGCTTTTTTAAAAAAAAAAAAAAAAAAAGCTTCTGCTTTTGAAGGGCCGCAGTTTAGTTGGTCATGTGATTTGCCTAGCCCCTCTCCTGCTCAAAACAAGACTGTTCTGATGCTTTATACCTGGGTTTTTCAGCAATGGTCCTCAAGTATCCACATTGATTTTTAAGACAAGCAACCCAGCACCAGAAGAGTTAAAGATAACTGTTTTACAAAGCTGGATTGTTTTAACTGTTTCAGTGCTGACCTGCACACATAAGCGGGAACACTGGCTTTCCTTATGAAAGTTTTAGGCGTGGTTCACACTGGCTACTTTGTTACAGCAACTTTGTTGGAACAAAAAGTCACAGCAGGCTGACCATACGTACCGTTTTAAAAGGGACAGTACCGTTTTCTTTTCATATTTCCAGACCGTCCCATCTTTTTAATATAAATGTCAATTTTGTCCCGTTTTTTAATCCACATATATATATACTAGTTGAACAGCCCGTTACACGGGCCACAGTGCCTCTGGCAGCCGGTCGTGGGGCAGTCACGCGCAGCAGAGACTGCCCGCGCCACTGCTGATACTGCTTCGGAACGCCCAGCTCTGTATCAGCCGCGGCGCGGGCAGTCTGTACTGCGCATGACTGCCGCACGCGCAGCAGTGTCTACTGCGCATGTCGGGCGTCACACACAACTTGGCAAATTATTATATAGGATATATTTATATATATAGTTTTTAACTTTTTGTAAAAAAATGAGCGCGGCTTGTTTATTTCTCATAAGATAAAGTAAATCGGAACTTCCTTTCATCACACTAGTGGTTTTACTGTGGGTTTACTATACACATTGATTACCATAGAGTCTTATGCCTTGAGTGACTCATAACTGTCTAAGACTCTTGTGTCTATGGTAAATTACCATAGAGTCTCTTAGACAGTGATAGGATGATGAGTCATAAGACTCTATGGTAATCAGTGTGTACAGTAAACACAGTAAAACCACCAGAGTGATGAAGAGAGGAAGTTCAGATTTACTTCAGGGGCAGGCTTTTTGGCCAGAGAGAGAGAACACCGCTAGTAAGAGATGGGTCATACATGTTCTCGCTGCTTGCAGCTTACTGCGAACGGACTCGGAGTGACTGAGTCCCACTGTCCGTCTGTCCCACACCACGTCCTGTTTTTGTCTCAAGGAAATATGGTCAGTCTGAGTTACAGGACAGAAAGGTATCTAATGAATTACATTGCAATGTGTTGGATACCTGTCTGGCATTCCAAGGGTTAAAGGAACACTAATATCTTATAATGACACCCCTCTCCCACACACACTCACACACGCAAACACGATTCTTTTTCTGCCAAATGATCCTAATAGCCACTGCAAATCAATTATCTGTGCATTGGCCCCTGAAAATTAATCTTTAGATAATACTCATTTCAGTGTTACAGGACTCCATGACCTCAAACTCCACCCACTGTGGTCATCGTATGGAAGAAGATATGTTATCTAGTAGTAACTTATGATTTATTTTGAAAACTACCGTAAAATCTCAGGTATAATACGCACCCGAAGAAGGCACAGACTGAGACCTCACCATGTTGTTGTGGGCCGCGGGCGCCAAGTGGGGATCAAAATGACAGGCACCCCTCTGTGGGGTGCGCCTGTAGGCAGATGCCTACTCTGCCTAATTACAAATCTGGCCCTGGGAAAAAGGCGAAGGTACCCTTAGAGTAGATATCAAAGGGCTTTGAAACCACCACCAAAAATCACCTGTGAGATGATGCTCTTGAGAATGGTGGCTGTAAAACCACTTATGTAGCTCATAGCAGAATATGGTTGCTGGGATTTTAACCTGCCCCAGTCACAGTACACTTCAGAGGGGAAAAATTTAGGCAGCTTCCTTGAACACCATCTTGTATGTGAGTATATTGGATACTACATGTAATTAGTATCTATCTTCCATATTACGCTATTGGGTGCCCTTGTTTTGGGCTTTTCCTACATCAACAATAGTTCAAATCTTTATTTGAAACAATAAAATCAATGTAGGACATCAAACATGAGCTCACGGTATCGATTAAGCGTGTATAATGCGAAACGCGTGGATCGGAGTACTGGGTTTTGTTGTTGGACTTGGACCTGAACTATGTGATTGATCTGATGTTTGATGTCCTGCATTGATTTTATTGTTTTGAATAAAGATTTGAACTTTTATTGACGTTCTCTCGACTGTCAAATATCAGTCTTGCAATTGAGTATAAAAACCTTAATCTCTGCATCAGAAAATGAGAGTTTCCAGGTATGTATTCCAACACTCAGATACTGCAGTATATTCCCATCAGGGCATCCGCTGGCCTTAGAGACTCACGACATTCAGCAATACTGGGACATTCGCACGTGTGCCCATGTGTCCTTTAGTTTCCTGTTACCAAATAAGCTGCAATAATGTATAATGACTGTAAATCCCATAGAAAATGACATTTCTTTTTTTTTTTTTTTTAGTAACTTATTGGGGGAGATTCACTAAGCGGTGATAAAGAGGTGATGAAGTGGAGATGACTTCTCCAGTTATATCACTTCTCCAGTTCCTATTTTATTCTATAGAGCCTATTCACTAACAAAATATGACTAAGAGGAGACCTTATCACATTGTACAAGTATATGAGAGGTCAATACAAGGATCTCTGTGGTGAGCTATTTATTCCAAGGCCTGATCAGGTGACCAGGGGACACCCCTTGAGATTAGAGGAAAGGAGGTTTAGACTTCAGCAGAGGAAGGGTTTTTTTACGGTAAGGTCTGTTAAATTGTGGAATTCATTGCCCAAGGAGGTGGTAATGACAGATACAATGGATATATTTAAGAGAAGATTAGATACATTTCTCATAAGGACTAACTTAATTGGTAGCAGGAAATCTATACAATTCTCAGTTACTGGGGTATGAGGAGAAGGTTGAACTTGATGGACTTGTGTCTTTTTTCAACCTAATTTACTATGTTGCTATGTTACTATGTATTTCTTTAACTTTGGAGATCTTAGTGCATAGGCTCCATAGAATAACAAAGGAACTGGAGAAGTGATAAACTGGAGAAGTTATCTCCATTTCATCACCACGTTATCACCGATAAGTGAATCTCCCCCATTATGTTCACAATCTCCCCCATTATGTTCACCACGATAGACTGAGCAGCGTATTGATGGATTTCTCTATAACTGTTTTACTTACTGATAAGAGTATTATTTTTTTTAGACATACTATAACCATATTGTGGAATTCTCAGGGTGAGAGAATCCTGTATTCCTACTATATGATTTACACAAATTTACTGCTTGTTTAATATCCAAATTAGTGACATTTCTACCAAAAAAGCAGAAGGAGACGTCCTGCTTATTTTGTGAATGTATAAGAAGTGATATCGCAGAACTGTAGATGAGTGGATCATCTCTGGGTTAGAGCAAACAGGAGAGATGTACTAAGGTGTGATAAAGAGGAGATACAGTGGAGATAACGTCTTCAGTGATATCACTTCTCCAATTCCTATGTTATTCTATACAGCCAATGCACTAAGATCTCCAAAGTTGGAGAAATTGTAGTGCTTAGGCTCCATATAATAACATAGGAACAGGAGAAGTCATATCACTGATATCACTGGAAAGGGCATCTCCACTTTATCACCTCTTTATCACACCTTAGTGCATCTCCCCCCCAAGGACTTAGCATCTACTTTCTTGGGAGCATTAAGGGTTAATATTTCAAAGATCTCAGGGTGAGATCATTTCACAATTCCCATGTACGACAAGAACTGTGAATTTTCATAATAAAAAAAAATGTAAGTGAAGAAAACAGTGGTTTTGATCCGTTTTTACTGTCAGATTTTTGCAACATGATGGCTTTAACCCTTTGAGTGCTAGAGAGGTGCCTAATGAATTGCTTCACAATGCACTGGGCACCCCTCTTGCACAGGCATGTAAAGGGTCAATTAGTAAAATAACAATGAAGAATAACAAAATGCATTTGCAGTGAATGTGTTTGGTGCAACTATATCTAATGAACTGCAGAGGCACAGCGGAGTAACAAGAGGGGTCGCACCTGCTACTGGGCCCGTCACTCGAGGGACCCCGCCGCCCCTACGACCCCCCCCCCCCCCAGCCTGGTTCTACAGACCTCTAGTAATGCAGAGTGCTGGGAGATGACATCATCTCCCAGCGCTCTGCAATGTGGAGAGGTGGACATTGGGTGCAATGTGGAAATACCCAATGGAGCAATGTGGTTGGGGGGGGGCATGACAATTTTTATACCAGGGCCCAGTCACTTCTAGTTACGCCACTGCAGAGACAACATTGCACAGAAAGCCGCTCATGTACAGCAATTCTGGAGCACGCCAAATGCAGCATAAGGGGCAATTCAAATTTGCATTGATTTAAATTGGACATTTAACCCCTTGGATGCTAGTGAGGTCAATGTGTAGCATTCAAGGAATGAACAGTTCCACTTTGGGAATTATTGTTCAATTGGTTTGCTCCAGAATTGCTCCACTTTTCTCAGTAACTCTTAGTACTGGAATAATCCTGATGCAAACCAGCTGCATTATAGGGGGCCAAATAAAAATCCCAATTGATTTAAATGGTTAGTAGCACAATGTGTCACAAATTTGCTCCAGTTCAATGAAGTACAGCAACCTCCAAGACTTTAACAATGGAGCAAGACTGCCATCTAGTGGTCACTTAAATAGAAACAGCCAATATTCATCTGAATCAGAAGCGGAGAAGGGGACAATGTTATTGCACCTTCTTTAGTCCTATGTTATTGTATGGAGCCAAAGCACTACAATCTCTCAAGTTGGAGAAACCTTAGATGGCTCCACAGAACAACATAGGATTTGGACTTTATCACCTCTTTATCACACCTTAGCACATTACCCTCCAGGGGGAGATGCACAAAGGGGGGATTCGATGGCAAGGTGTGCCTGGTGAAGTGTGGGGTGCACAAGAATTATAGGGATAGCAATTCATCAAAATAAGTGGAGCTCCAATTAATCTGCCTATCTTTTAGTTCATGTAGACCGTTATTTCAATACAGTCCAATTTGTAGTTCATGAGTAATTGAATGAAAAAGTGTCCACCTTCCGCCTCTTGTACCCATTTTAAGCCTCCTCCCCTCAGATGTGGAATCTGGACATAGAACTGTTCAGGTCACAGCAAGGGACAATCTTCATGCTGTGAGTATAAGGAAAACCCTGTCTCTATTGACGAAGCAGGGTAGGATTTCCTTATGCTCATTGAAGATTGTACCTCGCTGCGCTCCATCCGGACTGGCTTGGAGAGGCAGTGTTATGTAGGAAAAGGTGTGGGAGGGGGATACTTTATAGTTAAAGTACTCATTAACTACAAATCGAATTGTATTGAATTACCACTCTACATGGACTAAAAACTATGCAGATTAATCAGAGGTCTGTTTATTTGGATATATTGCTATTGCTTTAAAGGGATAGTAATACTTCGTTTTATCTCTATTTTATTTTGTAGGCATTAAAACATGAAGAACGATATAAGTCATATCTCTCAAACCTTTATGGTTTGAGAGATATTCACAAGCAAAGTTTCCCCCTCCCGCCCCTTTTACCTAGTGTAAGCCATCTCTTCTCAGATGTGGAATGCAGTCCATAGACCAGACAGATAACAGCAGGGGACAATCTTCTTCCTATGAGAACAATGAAAGCCCTGCTACCTTGACAAGCTTTTCAGGTTTTTCCCTTATCTTAATTGAAGATTGTCCCTCTCTGCAGTCTACCTGGGCACCTCCCTTCTGATCTGGCTGAGCAGTGTTACATCAGTAAAAGGGGTGGGAGGGGGATACTTTGTCATTGAATTACTCTTGAAGTACAACTCTGACAGAACTGAAATAACACTCTCCAAAGTCCAAATAATATGATGATTAATTAGAGCTGCTTTTATTATGAAACATTACTATCCATTTAAATATGCAAGGGGAGGGGGAGAAATTTTTCATTAGCATGCAGGGTCGTTGTACTGTTGCAACGTACAAGTGACGCCCTCCTTTACACATCGCCAGCAGTGAGACAACCCTGAATCCTGAGCGCATTCTATCTGCCCCCCCCCCCCCCACACACACACACACACTTCCTCACTGGGGCAGCGGAGAGGAGGGGTTGAGACTTCAGCGACACAGACAGCATCGCTCCCTTAACCCTTTCAGTTCCATATGGATGTGCTTTGCATACCTCTATGGCACTGAAAGGGTCCCGGAATGAAAGAATGGCATATAATATATATATATCATAGGTTCCCTGCCCCATTCATAGGGAACTTCTTGTAACATAGGCTCACTGGTCAATGGTATCCAAACTTGTTGATGAGAGCCTCACAGCCCTGCCTTGTCTGGTCACACAGTGTCCTGAATGGGAGAAGCCCTGCTCCAGCACCGTGCATTTCAGGGTGTAATGGAGCACAGGAAGAACTTAAGCTTGGGCGGACACTGCACCTTCACCGTCGGGTAGAACTGGTGCACCTCCAGACCTGTGTCCTCCTGGTTGGTATTCCCCAAGAAGTGATATCTGTGCACAGGGGAATAGAAATAGGCTGACAGAACCCATGATCCAAGAGAGAGGCAGCCAGGAAGCAGCAGCTACACCAGAGATAAAAGGGAATCAGTTCTGGAACAACAATAATAATTACCACTTTACAAGTCTCCATCTCTGTGGTCCATCGTCCACCGACTGCCACCTTCCATGCCTGCGTTATGTCACTTCTCTGCCATTCTCTCATTATTTAATCCTTTCAGTGCCACAGCGGTGTGGAATCCACATCTCTATAGCAGTGAAAGGGTTAAAGGAAGGGATCTGCCCTATCTGCTCTTTAGCTGAGACACCAAACTGTCCTATGGCTCCATAAGGAACTATAAGAAGATCCCAACATCCCCAACCTCAGGCAAATGCTGCTGTCTCAGCTTAATGCATGGGGTGAACAGCCACATTACATACAAACACACCCACATGAATACGACAATGGCCCATGAACCTGTATTTCCACATACAAATGAGCCTTTGTCAAGCAAAATAGTAAACCTGTTGAAAACATGGTGGATTCATAGAGATGTTGGGGGACTGTGGCGGATTGGTGGTTGATTTACACGGATATTATGGAGAAGGCATCTCAGTGCCTACTGTCAATATGTCATCAACACGAATTTGCCACCATATTGCCATCCCGGCCCTTGTCGTCCTTTAGTGCATCTTCCTCAAGGTCATCTTATTCTTCCCGAAAAAGTGCCAAAAACTTATAAAAGGTACCGGGTCACTGAAGAAATGTTCTTGGTCATCGACAAAAGGAAGAGGGTTACTGACCTGGTTCCCTGAGCCAACATGGGTGCATGCTGTGAAGAACAATAGTGCTGATTAATGCACACAGTGGGCACCTAAGCTTGTACCATTGTATCTAATGCTTCCATCCATGTGCATGCGATGGGATGAGCATGTAGGTGAAGGCCTTGTGACACTGTGAAATGGAACCTGAGTCTAATGATATTGTCACATGCTTTTGTGTCTTTTTCAGTGCAAAAAAAACAGGCACAAAAAACATTCTAATATATCTGTATGCATTCATATGATATAGCTCTTGTTATCCCTTCATGGCCTCTATCTAAACCTTTTCTTACCCCTATAACCCCCTTCAGTGACAGAGGGGTATGCAACGAATTGTACTGAAAGGGTTATAGAAAAGTTGCGTAAGCAACGTATTGCAAAGCGTATTGCACACTCATCTGGTCCTTAAAGTGGACCTGTTGCCTACATAGCATCATTAAAGGAATAGTAATATTTAACAATAAAAGCAGCTCCAATTAATCTTCATAGTATTTGGGCCATGGACTGTGTTATTTCAGTACTGTCAGAGTTGTAGTTCAAGAGTAATTGAATGATAAAGTATCCCCCTCTTGCCCCTTTTAACCTAGTGTAAGGCACCTCCCCTCAGATGTGAAATCTGGTGTTAAGACAAGACAACTCACAGCAAGGGACAATTTTCTTACTGTGATTATATGGAAAACCGTGCCCCCCCTTGACAGGTTTTTCAGGTTTTTCCTTATGATCACTGAAGATTGTCCCTCTCTGTGATCCATCCGGACAGTCTTGCTTCTCTTAGGTGAGCAGTGTTACATCAGTAAAAGGGGCAGGAGGGGGATACTTTATCATTCAATTACTCTTGAACTACAACTCTGACAGTATTGAAATAACACTCTCCATGGATCAAATACTATGAAGATTAATTAGAGCTGCTTTTATTGTGAAACATTACTATCCTTTAAAGGGATAGTAATGTCAGAAAAAAAGTATTAACTATATACAATTAAAAGAGAGTACTTGCACTTAATTATATCTCTCAAACTGTTATGATTTGAGAGATATAGGAAAATAAAGTTCTCTGGTCCCTCCCCTTTCTGCTTGACAAGCTGTAAAGCTGCCAAAAGCAGATTCTGGTCGCTTGACCAGATGTGGCTCTTCAGCAGCGCCGATATAACGATATCTAAAGATAAATACTTAATTTGAAACGGTCTAAAAAGTGTGTCTGGTTTGCAAGCACACTTTGTATTTATTTCTAAATTGCGTGATTTCAGCTCTGCTGAAGAGCCTCTGTCTGGTCAAATGACTGGAATCTGCAGCTGTCAGCTAGATGGCAGACTTGAGTAAAACAGCCAGGAAAAGGTAACTTTAGCAAGTTACATCTCTCAAACCATAAAGGTTTGAGAGATAAGACTTACATTGATGTTAATCTTTTTTAATGTCTACAATATTAAATCAACTTAAAATTAACCATTACTATCCCTTTAAATGTACCTATTTAAACCTCTGCATGCCAGGGAGGCGTCCAACATATTGTGACAATGCATTGGCTACCTACCTGACAGTCAAAGGGTTAAATTGGTCAAAAAAAGCTGCATAATGAATTACTCGCATGTCCGTGATTTCACCTCTTTACCTTCTTAGGCTGGTAAAATCGTGTGGAATACACCGATAAAGAGGAATAATTATGCAAATTATTTCAGGATGGAATCTCCCACTGAAGGGTGGACTTGGAAAGTGATAATAACTCTTTAGAAAAATACAGAAAAACACAGGGTACGTCTTAAAAACAAATTCTAGCCATAATGTAAAATAAACATAATTATTTACCAAAAGGCAAAACTGGTTTTAAAGTGACAGATCCACTTTAACCCTTTGAGTGTCAGAGTGATACGGAATGCATTGCTTTGCAATGCATTCAGTACCACTCTGACACTCAGAGGGTTAAAATAAAACATTAGCATTCTGAATAATATCCCCCCCACCCGCGCTTTATCAAGTACACAAGAAATCCTGGAAGTTGTAGTCCAGCAGCAGCTGGAGAGGAGCAGTTTGTCCACTCCTAGTACAATGTCAGCAAACATTTAACCCTTTGAGTGCCAGAATGCATTGCACGCCCTCTGGCACTCAAAACTTTTAAGTTATTGAAGAATTGGAGATTTGTATCTCTCTGCTATATCGAGGATATACAGCGGGGGGGGAAAATTCAGGAGACCCCAAATCACTGTACTCCTCACGTAAGACATACAGTAGTATTATAGTTAGATTCATTTGAGACCAGTTCACAAACCAGGTTTGATAGGCTACTTCACAGTAAATACATCGATAAAATCAGTTACTCATATTTATGCAAAACAAAATTTTTAGTGGAATATAAAATGTAATATAAATTACCAATCAGTGCAAACAGAGTATTAGGGAATATCACGTGACTCAGTAATATATCTCATATACATGACCAAGTCATATACTAAAATAATGAAATTGAAATACGGCAAAATATATCAGATGATATAGCAAGACAAGACACCAGCATATATAGGGTTAAACCTTGCATAAATGTGTCCAGAGATATAAGCTCAATATCTGAACACAGCAGCGTAGTAAGGGTTAATGGTTCATCTGCTGTCTTCACAGAAAAAATGTAATGGGAGGAGGGTGGTCTGACTCTACTGTACCTATGTGTCCCTCTTTAGGAGATATTAGGGGTCCATACCTCCCATGTGTCCCTCTTTAGGAGATATTAGGGGTACATACCTCCCATGTGTCCCTCTTTAGGAGATATTAGGGGTCTATACCTCCCATGTGTCCCTCTTTAGGAGATATTAGGGGTCCATACCTCCCATGTGTCCCTCTTTAGGAGATATTAGGGGTCTATACCTCCCATGTGTCCCTCTTTAGGAGATATTAGGGGTCCATACCTCCCAAGTGTCCCTCTTTAGGAGATATTAGGGGTCCATACCTCCCAAGTGTCCCTCTTTAGGAGATATTAAGGGTCCATTCCTCCCAGTGTCCTTCTTTAGGAGATATTAGGGGTCCATACCTCCCAAGTCTCCCTCTTTAGGAGATATTAGGGGTCCATACCTTCCAAGTGTCCCACTTTAGGAGATATTAGGGGTCCATACCTCCCAAGTCTCCCTCTTTAGGAGATATTAGGGGTCCATACCTTCCAAGTGTCCCTCTGTAGGAGATATTAAGGATACTTACCTTCCAAGTGTACCTCTTTAGGAGATATTAGGGGTCCATACCTCCCAAGTGTCCCTCTTTAGGAGATATTAGGGGGTCCATACCTCCCAAGTCTCCCTCTTTAGGAGATATTAGGGGTCCATACCTTCCAAGTGTCCCTCTTTAGGAGATATTAGGGGTCTATACCTTCCAAGTGTCCCACTTTAGGAGATATTAGGGGTCCATACCTCCCAAGTCTCCCTCTTTAGGAGATATTAGGGGTCCATACCTCCCAAGTGTCCCACTTTAGGAGATATTAGGGGTCCATACCTCCCAAGTCTCCCTCTTTAGGAGATATTAGGGGTCCATACCTTCCAAGTGTCCCTCTGTAGGAGATATTAAGGATACTTACCTTCCAAGTGTACCTCTTTAGGAGATATTAGGGGTCCATACCTCCAAAGTGTCCCACTTTAGGAGATATTAGGGGTCCATACCTCCCAAGTCTCCCTCTTTAGGAGATATTAGGGGTCCATACCTTCCAAGTGTCCCTCTGTAGGAGATATTAAGGATACTTACCTCCCAAGTGTCCTCTTTAGGAGATATTAAGGTCCGTATCACCCAAGTGTCCCTCTTTAGGAGATATTAGGGGTCCATACCTCCCAAATGTCCCTCTTTAGGAGATATTAGGGGTCTGTACCTCCCAAGTGTCCCTCTTTAGGAGATATTAGGGGTCCATACCTCCCAAGTGTCCCTCTTTAGGAGATATTAGAGGTCCATACCTTCCAAGTGTCCCTCTTTAGGAGATATTAGGGGTCCATACCTTCCAAGTGTCCCTCTTTAGGAGATATTAGGGGTACACACCACCCAAGTGTCCCTCTTTAGGAGATATTAGGGATCCATACTTCCCAATTGTCCCTCTTTAGGAGATATTAGGGGTCTATAACTCCCAAGTGTCCCTCTTTATGAGATATTAGGGGTACATACCTCTCAAGTGTTCCTCTTTAGGAGATATTAGGGATCCATACTTCCCAATTGTCCATCTTTAGGAGATATTAGGGGTCTATAACGCCCAAGTGTCCCTCTTTATGAGATATGAGGGGTCCATTCCTCCCAAGTGTCCCTCTTTAGGAGATATTAAGGATCCATACTTCCCAATTGTCCCTCTTTAGGAGATATTAGGGGTCCATACCTCCCAAGTGTCCCTCTTTAGGAGATATTAGGGGTACATACCCCCCAAGTGTTCCTCTTTAGGAGGGACAGATCCTTTTTGATATCCAAATCTGTCTGTCCTTCTTTTCTACCCATTTGTCCCTCTTTTCTGATCACAATGAGTAGTGTGTATCACACCACAGCAATAAAACTCACAGAAATGTGTAGTTAATCTTCAATATATATCTTTCTAAATTAGCCTGTGTAAATAAAATACTTTAGTCTTGCTGCAAATAATTTGTTCAGTTACACAAAGAGGTGTCATTAAAGGGATAGTAATACTTCGTTTTAACTTTATTTTATTTTGCAGGCATTAAAAAAACGTGAAGAATGATATAAGTCTTATCTCTCAGACCTTTATGGTTTGAGAGATATTCACAAGCAAAGTCCCCCCCCGCCCCTTTTACCTAGTGTAAGTCATCTCTTCTCAGTCCACAGACCAGACAGATAACAGCAGGGGACAATCTTCTTCCTATGAGAACAATGAAAGCCCTGCCCCCCTTGACAAGTTTTTCAGGTTCTCCCTTATCTTAATTGAAGATTGTCCCTCTCTGCAATCTACCTGGGCACCTCCCTTCTGATCTGGCTGGGCAGTGTTACATCAGTAAAAGGGGCAGGAGGGGGATACTTTGTCATTGAATTACTCTGGAACTACAACTCTGACAGAGCTGAAATAACACTCTCCAAAGTCCAAATACTATGATGATTAATTAGAGCTGATTTTATTATGAAACATTACTATCCCTTTAAGTCTTGAAATAACCTCTAAAGTCTTGGTAATGCCCCTCCCACCAGCCACACCCCCATAAACACCACCTAAAACAAAAGTGTCCCTTTTTGGCCATTTGAAATGTTGGAGGTATGCTCTAGGCGACTGGATATCTATTCTGGGTTTGTCCCTCTATGTTAGTCTATGGAAACAAAACATTTACACTATATGGATGGATGTATATGGGGAGGATAGAACATATACACAGAGTATTTGTATGTTTTCAATGGCAAAAACTTCCATTCTATCCACAGTTAAGTTCTTACTCAAAAGTATAAAACCCAGGAAATAGATGTTAAGTTTTTGGAACTTAACTTTATACCCCCATTTGCTCTGATGATGATATCAGACATGACATCACAAATGACATAAGGACATACTATTACATAACATATGACATCATCAGTCACATCATACATGACCTCATCAGTGGCAATACCAGTTCAGTTTTAAAAATAAATGTAAGTCTACAATCACTGCTGCTGGGTAGAAGTGTCCTAGAGTTAATAACTACATAACCAGCTGCGCTAAAAACCTACTCTGACTACGTGCTTTCCATTGGGCAACCAATGTTTTCCAGAGCAGCACAGAAGTGCTGGCCAGTCTGTCACCTATCAGTCATAAAGGTTTTTCTAACGCTCTTTCTTTCCACACATTCCCTGCACACCAGCTATCACCAATATTCAATCTCACTCTCTTTGCCTGTCCCCTGAACTAGCTAGCATCAAAATGAATCACCTTGCACTCTCTCTCTCCCAAGCACTGACCGACAGCACGTGTTACAGCTTACATTGGTGTCAGCGTCATCTGCAGGCGCAAGGCTTCAAGCATGCAGCAGGCCTCTGTTTAATGTGTTTGCTTCCTATAGTCTCCTCCTACCTACTTCCTCCTACCTACTTCCTCCCTCTGAGCTGCTCCTCCTACCTACTTCCTGAGGAGGGGTTTAAAGGGCAGACTGGGTGCTGACTCAATTGCCCTTGTGTTGTTGTTCAAAGCAGTTCTATTACATTGGGTTCTGTGTATGACCTGGCTTGTCTTACATCCAATCTGGTGCTGACCTGTGACCCTGGCTGACTACCTGAACTGTGTATGACCTGGCTTGTCTGACTACCCTCTCTGGTGCTGACTTGTGGTTCTGTCTGACTATTCTTACATTTGTCCCTTGTACCTAGCAGACAATCAATATAGTACGGACCTAGGGCTCTGGCAGACTAGTTCTGATACTGACTGCAGGCGTGAGTCAGGTATCTGTTTCCCTATACTGACTGCAGGCGTGAGTCAGAAATCACTCCATACTGACTGCAGGCATGAGTCAGTATTCTCGCTACGTCGGATCAAGATCCTGTGTTCCTGTTCTTGCTCCTGGTTCCTGCAGAGACTACCAATGGCTGAGGCCTAGTCTCCAGCAGTGAGGTCAAGCTTGGCAACCTACTATTCCTGAAAACAGTACTTGCTGGCTTGTAACCCTCTGCTTGTTCCTGTTGTATTACTTGTGTACTACCTTTATTTTAATAAATTGCTTTTAACTATACCGTACTGACTCCTGAACATCTCTTGGGAACCGTGACATAATAAATGGGCACCCCCTTTTTTACTGGCAAGTTAGAATGATGGTAATATATGGGGCAAACTCTGCATATGGGGTGAAATTACACTATTATCATTGATTTCAATACAAAGAAAAAAAGTGGAAAAAAGTTCAAAAACTGCACTTTTCCCAGGAATTCCCATGGATGGCAGAAAGTGCTGTTTTTTTTTCATGTATTGCCTTTGTGGCTAAAATTTTGTCCGTCTTTTGTCTCAAAGTCGAAGCTTCGACTTGGATGTCTGGAACTTGTAGACACTGGTATACTGTGCACAGACACAAATGAGAGGAAGGCAGCAAAGAATGTCTCTAAGAATTATATCTGGGGGATCAGTGGGCCTGTATAACTAGATGGATATTTACATTTTGTAAAGAGTGTGTCCTGGCTTCATTGACTGTTGTCAAGTGTATGGAAATGTAGCATCATCTCTGAACTATCAAAGCACATAACACCTTCCTCAAATACTTTTTGCAGTTTGTAACATCAACACCATTGGCAAGTGCCAATGCGACCATACATGTCTTGCTATAGTACCCAGCATGCATCTGTGAATGGTTTACATCCCCTACATACACACTTACACCTTCTAATAATGAACACTCAATTTACTATGAACAAAAAAGTCTTAAAGAGCCTACCGGAGCCGGCGAAGTAGGCGGAGGGGGCATGACGGAGCCCGGCAGGAAGGGGAAATGACGTGGGCAGGAGCTTCCGGCCGCAAGGGATTGTGTTCCCGCAGCCATTAGGCAATGTTGGAGCGGCACGCGAGCAGTAAGTCCCTAGCGCGGCCGCTCAGTAGGGTTCCCCGGGGCATAATGGCGGATTCCGCCGAAATTGATTCCCTCCTCTCTGAGATGAGAGAGGAGGCTTTGCGGAGAGGGGCTGGCTGGTTGCGGAGGCGCCTAGTGTCATCACCAGCCGGTCCGTCTCCTTCATCCTCCAGGCCAGTGCGGATGTCGCGCCCGCCTAGGAGGCTTAGCCCTTCTGGGTCAGCGCGGCGGGGGGGTCCTGCCAGGCGGGGGAGGCGCTCTTCCTCTCCCCCTCGTAAGAAGAGGGCTTCCCTGGGGGCTGTAGGTGATGCTGCTGGGGGGGGAGCTGTGCAGTCTTCCTCTCCTGTTCTTCCTCCTCCTGGTCTGCATGGGGGGGGGTCTCCAGTTCCTGCTGCTGCTGCTGTGGGAGGCCCTGCGGTTGGCGAGGTGTTGGCTGGACCTGCACGCGGTCGCAGCGAGGTGGCGACCATGCGGAGGGGTGATGGCGTGGATGCTGGAGAGGGGTCTTCCAGGACGGCCCATGGTGGGCCCGTGGATGCGGGACCGGTTCAGTTGCCCAGCTCTTCACCTGTTGGACGGAGGAGGAGTGCGTCTGCTGGGCGGAGTGTGCGGGAGGACTCTCACGGTCCTGGGTCTGATGTGGATCCGGTGGACCAGGAGTTGCTGGAGGTGCGGGATGCTGTTCTGGACGATTCCACGGCTGGGGGGTCCCCCCCCGGTCCCAGCGCGCGGCTGAGCAGAGGTATCAGGAGTGTCGTGGTGGTTCCAGGGTCCTCAGGATCGCACGGCGCGGCGAGCGCCCCGGGAGCAGGACGTGCGGCTCAGCTTTCTTCTGGCGGAGTCTCTGGTGAGTCTTCCTTTTCTTTTCCTGGGTCCCCTGGGGGGGGGGCGGGTGCGGACGGTGTGGGGGGTTTTATTGAGGGGTTGAAGCAGTTTATCGGTCGTTGGGAGGCGGGCAGGGCCGCGGTGGGCCCCCCTCAGGGACCTGGGGGGGTGTGGGTGGCTGCGCCGGCGTCTGCGGGTTCGTTGGGTTTGTCGCCCGGGGTTTCTGAGGGGGTCCCCGGCGGGGCTGGGCAGTCTCCAGGCGCGGTGGCGGCGGTTCCGCGAGGTGTGGGGGTGCAGCTGGCGGATACTGCGACGCTGGGTTCTTACTTTTGTTCGGCGGGTCCTTTGGGGGTTCATGTGCGGTCGGAGCTGCGGGAGCGTATTTGGAAAGGGGAGTTTGTGGAGCTTTTCTCCTTGCTCCCGAGGGAGGATTTTGTGGATGTACGGGAGGATAAGGATAAGGATAAGAAGCGGGAGGAGGAGGAGAAGAAGCGGTATAGGCGCATCCCAAAAACTTTCGGGAATTGGTTGCGGGCCTTTTGCATTTACGCGAGCTTGCTGGGGGAGAAGGCGCCGGAGCATTGTTCCGCCCTTTTTTGCTATGTGGATGAGATTTGGTGCATGTGCAAGGATTATGGTGGGTTGGCGTGGTGGCGGTACGACGAGCACTTCCGTCAGAGGAAGGCTGTTCAACCGGGCATGCGGTGGGATCACAAGGATATCCATTTGTGGATGAAGCTGTTAGGTCCGCAGAAGGCGTCGTTTTTTCAGGGGGGCGCCGGCGGGTTGGGTCCCAGCAGCTCGTCGGCCGGATAAAGGCGGGGATGTTGCTGGCTGTTTAATGACAGCCAGTGCAAGTGGGGGGTGTCCTGTCGTTTTAAGCATGAGTGTTCCGGTTGCGGTGGGCCCCACGCGTTGTCCAAGTGCTTCAGGCGAGGTAAACAGGGTGCCAAGCCGGGGGAGCCCCCTGCCGCTGGGGGCGACGCCGGTGAGGCTAGGCGCGATGTTGCCTTGGCTCGATCGTTACGGTCGGGTGTCTGAGGCGGCCGCTTTGCGGGAGGGTTTTTCTGTGGGGTTTTTCATTCCCTTTCAAGGGGTTGGGGGGGGGGGTTTCACAGCGCAATTTGAAGTCTGCTTTGGAGTTCCCTGGGGTGGTGCGGGAGAAGTTGTCCAAGGAGGTGGCTTTGGGCAGGATGGCGGGCCCTTTCCCGGATCCGCCGTTGCTTGATTTGCGGATTTCCCCCTTGGGCGTGGTTCCGAAGAAGGAGGTTGGGAAATTTCGGCTCATTCACCACTTGTCCTACCCTGCTGGGCAGTCGGTGAATGACGGCATTGATCCGGCTTTATGCTCGGTTCGGTATACGTCTTTCGACCGGGCTGTGGCCCTGGTGCGGAGGGCTGGGCGCGGGGCGTTGATGGCGAAGGCGGATGTTGAGTCTGCGTTTCGTCTGCTGCCGGTACACCCGGACTCTCACCATTTGTTGGGTTGCTTCTTTGAGGGCGAGTTTTTTGTTGATCTTTGCTTGCCGATGGGTTGCTCCTTGTCGTGCGCGTACTTCGAGATGTTCAGCCGTTTTTTGGAATGGGTGGTCCGGACGGAGTCGGGGTCTTCTGCCATTGTCCACTATCTGGACGATTTCTTGTGTGTGGACGCGGGGGGTTCTAGGGACTGTCTGTACTTGTTACGTACGCTGCAATGGGTGGCGGACTGTTTTGGGATTCCTTTGGCACCTGATAAGACTGTGGGGCCTGTGACGTGTTTGCACTTCCTGGGCATCGAAATCGATTTGGTGGCCATGGAATGTCGCTTGCCGGTGGAGAAGTTGGTTGGCCTGCGGGACACGATCGCGCGATTTTGTGCGGCCAAGAAAGTGACTTTGCGTCAGCTGCAGTCTCTCGTCGGTAAGCTGAATTTTGCTTGTCGCATCATTCCTATGGGGAGGGTCTTCGGGCGCAGGCTGGCCGCGGGGGCTTCTGGTATTTCTCAGCCGCACCATTTTGTGCGCATTACGAAGGGAATGCGGGACGACCTGCGGGTCTGGGACACATTTCTTTCTGGTTACAATGGGCGGTCCTTTTTCCAATCGGAGCTGGTCGGGGCGGATGATCTGGAGTTGTTTACGGATGCGGCGGGGGGCTGCGGTTACGGGGCGTACTTTCGGGGGCGCTGGTGTGCCGGTGAATGGCCAGAAGCTTGGAAGGGGTCGGGTTTGGTTAGGAATTTAGCATTCTTGGAGTTGTTTCCGATTGTGGCAGCGGTTTTCTTGTGGGGCGCTGATCTGAGGGATAAGAAGGTCTGCTTTTACTCCGACAATTTGGCGGTTGTTCAGTCCATCAATGCGGTGTCTGCTTCGTCCCCTCCGGTGGTAGCGTTGCTCCGGTTGCTGGTTCTTCGCTGCTTAGAACTTAATCTGTGGTGTCGGGCGAGGCACGTTCCTGGGCATCTCAATGTAATTGCTGATTCTCTCTCTCGTTTTCAGTTCGCCCGATTCCGGGAGGTGGCGCCAGACGCGGCCGAGGTGGGGGAGAGTTGTCCGGCCCAGCTGTGGGACGCGCTTGCTGGCTTGTGGGAGACCTTGTGAGACGGTCCGTGGCTCCTCGGACCTGGGAGATGTACCGGAGGTGTTGGCAGGATTGGTTCTCCATGGTCGAGATCATGGGTGGAGCGGAATCGGATGATGACCGGCTGGAGGTGCTGCTGTGGTTTGTGGCTCGGCTTGCCGAGGAGGGGCGGTCGGGTTCGTCTGTGGATCAGCGTATGGCGGCTTTGGCCTTTTTGTTTAAATTGGAGGGTTGGCGGGATGTGACCAAGAATTTCTTGGTCCGCCAGGCTTTGAAGGGGCTGCGGCGGACGCGTGTCTCCAGGGATTTGTGGCGGCCGATTTCCTTAGGGATCTTGAGGGGTTTGTTGTCGGTTTTGCCTGGGGTTTGTTCCTCCAGTTTTGAGTCTTTGCTGTTTCGGGCGGCATTTTCTTTGGCCTTCTTCGGGGCGTTCCGGATCGGGGAGCTTGTGTGTGCGAACAGGCGGGAGGCGACGGGGCTTGCTTTTGGTGATGTGTGTGTGAGCCGCGGTTGTGTGTCTGTGGTACTGAGACGGTCGAAGACGGATCAGGTGGGGCGGGGTTGCCGGATTTCGTTGTTTGCTACGGGGTTGCCGGAGTGCCCGGTTGGTTGTGTGCAGGAGTATTTGGGGGTTCGCCCGGCGGGCGGGCGTGCCTTTCTGTCGCATGAGGACGGTTCTTCACTGTCCCGGTTTCAGTTTATCAGTGTCTTTAAGAGGGGTTTGCGGTGTTTGGGTTTGGATGAGGCGGAGTTTGGTTCTCATTCGTTCCGCATCGGGGCGGCTACGGAGGCGGCTCGGTGGGGTTTGGGGGACGAGGTGGTGCGGAAGATTGGGCGGTGGGAGTCTGATCGTTTTCGCTTGTATGTGCGGCCTTCCCTCCTGTTGTAAGTTGCTCATGTGCTGATTTTCTCGTTGCAGGTGATCGTGCGGTGGTGGTGTGGTTGGTGGGACATTCGTTCATCTGCCGGGCCCAGTGGAGAGCTGCAGTCCGGAGGGCCGGAACACGCTGGGTTTTCCTGAGGGTCGGGTGGTTGTTCGGTGGTTGGGTGTGGGTGGTTTGGTTTGGGAACAGGTTTTGTTGTTAGTAGTTTGGACGGCTCGGGTTAGTTCACCGCCTGATGTGTTGGTGGTGCATGCGGGGGGAAATGATTTAGGTTTTGTGTCGCAAAGGGAGCTGGTGCGGTTGTTTAAGCGGGATTGGGATAGATTGGGGGTTTTGTTTCCGGACACTGTGTTGGTTTGGTCGGAGATTACGCCTCGGTTGAGGTGGCGGGGGGCTAGGTCCCAGGAGGCGATTGACGGGAGCAGGAAAAAAGTGAATAAGATGCTTTCCAGTTTTGTGCGGAAGGCGGGTGGGGTGGTGGTTCGGCATAGGGAGATAGACGGGGTGTCCAGGTTGTTTTTGAGAGACGGGGTTCATCTTTCGGAAATTGGGCTGGACATATTTTTGGAAGGTTTGAAGGATGGTGTTGAGAAGGCCATTTCTCTGGTTGGTGGCGGGGCTCAGCCAGCTTAAGGAGTCAAGCGGCTGGGCCTTGGCGGGTGCTTGCTGGGCAAGCCAGGTGGTTGTGGTGATGGTACGGGTTAAGACTCTTGGGCATGGGGCCCAAGGGGCAGGAAATTACGGCTGGTGGGCTATTACTTGCCACGTTCAAATAGGGCAGGGGTGGATGGTGGCATGGCCCCCAGTCAATTAGTGTGACGTTCTGATAAGCACTAAGATGTTATGTTTGTTATGGTAAGGTATAGGTTTTATTGATGTTATTTAAAAGGATGTTGGTAATAAATGTTAAATAAATGTTAAATTAATGTTACTTATGATAATAAAAGCTGTGGCCTTTTGACCCATCCGAATAGTCTCTGTGGTTATTATGGGAAAGGGGAAAGAGGTATAGAGACCGGGATGACTTGACGGTGCGCTTGTCAAGAGCCTACCGGAGCCGGCGAAGTAGGCGGAGGGGGCATGACGGAGCCCGGCAGGAAGGGGAAATAACGTGGGCAGGAGCTTCTGGCCGCAAGGGATTGTGTTCCCGCGGCCATTAGGCAGTGTTGGAGCGGCACGCGAGCAGTTCCCGCCCGCCCGTCCCTGCTGCGTGCCTTTAGGGCCACGGGGGTGTGGTCTTTTCGGCACATGGGGGTGGTGTGCTGGTGGCGGTGTGGGCTCGTTGGTATTCGGGTTGCTGGCAGTCTTTGTCACAGCTTGGCGGGTGCTTGCTGGGCAAGCCAGGTGGTTGTGGTGATGGTACGGGTTAAGACTCTTGGGCATGGGGCCCAAGGGGCAGGAAATTACGGCTGGTGGGCTATTACTTGCCACGTTCAAATAGGGCAGGGGTGGATGGTGGCATGGCCCCCAGTCAATTAGTGTGACGTTCTGATAGGCACTAAGATGTTATGTTTGTTATGGTAAGGTATAGATTATATTGATGTTATTTAAAAGGATGTTGGTAATAAATGTTAAATAAATGTTAAATTAATGTTACTTATGATAATAAAAGCTGTGGCCTTTTGACTAGTGTTGAGCGAGCATGCTCGGCCGATGCTCGGATCGGCTCGAGCATCGCTCTGCTCGGCACATGGCGGTACTCGTACGAGTACCGCATGTGCTCGCCCGCCATGTTCGGGTCTCCTCCCCGCACGTTTTGCGGCTGCTGCGCAGCCAATAAACGTGCAGGGAGGCTCTGACATCGGTGTAATGCCAGCAGCCATGTTGGCTGCTGGCATTACACTGATTGGCTGGCCAGAACCCGTGGTCAGGTGCTGTATAGCACCTGACCATCGAGTTCGGCTCAGTCTGAGCCAGGGAGAGCTGAGGATAGGAAGGGAAAGGCAGTGTAGGGAGGAAAAAACAAAAATTGTGACAAAAAAGAACCAAAAGTCCTTTTTAGGACTACTGTGTGTGGGGGCAGCAGGTTATATTGTGTGTGGGGGGAAAAAAACAAAAAACAAAAAACAAAAAATATTCTGTTTAGTGTGAAAAGTTGCAGATTAGAGCACATTCTGTTTAGTGTGCACAGTTGCAGATTAGAGCACATTCTGTTTAGTGTGCAAAGTTGCAGATTAGAGCACATTCTGTTTAGTGTGCAAAGTTGCAGATTAGAGCACATTCTGTTTAGTGTGCAAAGTTGCAGATTAGAGCACATTCTGTTAAGTCTTCAAACTAAAATATCAAAGTCACGTATTCCATTCAGTGTGCGTCGCCGCAGTTTAGCAGCACATTCTGAGTACTGTGCAGAGTTGCAGAATAGGAAGAAATACTGTTAAGTCTTCAAACTAAAATATCAAAGTCACATATTCCATTCAGTGTGCTTCGCCGCAGTTTAGCAGCACATTCTGTGTACTGTGCAGAGTTGCAGAATAGGAAGAAATACTGTTAAGTCTTCAAACTAAAATATCAAAGTCACATATTCCATTCAGTGTGCTTCGCCGCAGTTTAGCAGCCTATTCTGTGTACTGTGCAGAGTTGCAGAATAGGAAGAAATACTGTTAAGTCTTCAAACTAAAATATCAAAGTCACATATTCCATTCAGTGTGCTTCGCCGCAGTTTAGCAGCCTATTCTGTGTACTGTGCAGAGTTGCAGAATAGGAAGAAATACTGTTAAGTCTTCAAACTAAAATATCAAAGTCACATATACCATTCAGTGTGTTTCACCGCCGTTTAGCAGCCTATTCTGTGTACTGTGCAGAGTTGCAGAATAATAAGAAATACTGTTAAGTTTTCAAACTCAAATATTAAAGTCACATATTCCATTCAGTGTGTTTCACCGCAGTTTAGCAGCCTTTTCTGTGTACTCTGCAGAGTTGCAGAATAATAAGAAATACTGTTAAGTTTTCAAACTCAAATATTAAAGTCACATATTCCATTCAGTGTGTTTCACCGCAGTTTAGCAGCCTATTCTGTGTACTCTGTACAGTTGCAGAATAATAAGAAATACTGTTAAGTTTTCAAACTCAAATATTAAAGTCACATATTCCATTCAGTGTGTTTCACCGCCGTTTAACAGCCTATTCTGTGTACTCTGTACAGTTGCAGAATAATAAGAAATACTGTTAAGTTTTCAAACTCAAATATTAAAGTCACATATTCCATTCAGTGTGTTTCACCGCAGTTTAGCAGCCTATTCTGTGTACTCTGTACAGTTGCAGAATAATAAGAAATACTGTTAAGTTTTCAAACTCAAATATTAAAGTCACATATTCCATTCAGTGTGTTTCACCGCCGTTTAACAGCCTATTCTGTGTACTCTGTACAGTTGCAGAATAATAAGAAATACTGTTAAGTTTTCAAACTCAAATATTAAAGTCACATATTCCATTCAGTGTGTTTCACCGCCGTTTAACAGCCTATTCTGTGTACTCTGTACAGTTGCAGAATAATAAGAAATACTGTTAAGTTTTCAAACTCAAATATTAAAGTCACATATTCCATTCAGTGTGTTTCACCGCCGTTTAACAGCCTATTCTGTGTACTCTGTACAGTTGCAGAATAATAAGAAATACTGTTAAGTTTTCAAACTCAAATATTAAAGTCACATATTCCATTCAGTGTGTTTCACCGCCGTTTAACAGCCTATTCTGTGTACTCTGTACAGTTGCAGAATAATAAGAAATACTGTTAAGTTTTCAAACTCAAATATTAAAGTCACATATTCCATTCAGTGTGTTTCACCGCCGTTTAACAGCCTATTCTGTGTACTCTGTACAGTTGCAGAATAATAAGAAATACTGTTAAGTTTTCAAACTCAAATATTAAAGTCACATATTCCATTCAGTGTGTTTCACCGCCGTTTAACAGCCTATTCTGTGTACTCTGTACAGTTGCAGAATAATAAGAAATACTGTTAAGTTTTCAAACTCAAATATTAAAGTCACATATTCCATTCAGTGTGTTTCACCGCCGTTTAACAGCCTATTCTGTGTACTCTGTACAGTTGCAGAATAATAAGAAATACTGTTAAGTTTTCAAACTCAAATATTAAAGTCACATATTCCATTCAGTGTGTTTCACCGCAGTTTAGCAGCCTATTCTGTGTACTCTGTACAGTTGCAGAATAATAAGAAATACTGTTAAGTTTTCAAACTCAAATATTAAAGTCACATATTCCATTCAGTGTGTTTCACCGCCGTTTAACAGCCTATTCTGTGTACTCTGTACAGTTGCAGAATAATAAGAAATACTGTTAAGTTTTCAAACTCAAATATTAAAGTCACATATTCCATTCAGTGTGTTTCACCGCAGTTTAGCAGCCTATTCTGTGTACTCTGTACAGTTGCAGAATAATAAGAAATACTGTTAAGTTTTCAAACTCAAATATTAAACTCACATATTCCATTCAGTGTGTTTCACCGCAGTTTAGCAGCCTATTCTGTGTACTCTGCAGAGTTGCAGAATAATAAGAAATACTGTTAAGTTTTCAAACTCAAATATTAAAGTCACATATTCCATTCAGTGTGTTTCACCGCAGTTTAGCAGCCTATTCTGTGTACTCTGTACAGTTGCAGAATAATAAGAAATACTGTTAAGTTTTCAAACTCAAATATTAAACTCACATATTCCATTCAGTGTGTTTCACCGCCGTTTAACAGCCTATTCTGTGTACTCTGTACAGTTGCAGAATAATAAGAAATACTGTTAAGTTTTCAAACTCAAATATTAAACTCACATATTCCATTCAGTGTGTTTCACCGCCGTTTAACAGCCTATTCTGTGTACTCTGTACAGTTGCAGAATAATAAGAAATACTGTTAAGTTTTCAAACTCAAATATTAAAGTCACATATTCCATTCAGTGTGTTTCACCGCCGTTTAACAGCCTATTCTGTGTACTCTGTACAGTTGCAGAATAATAAGAAATACTGTTAAGTTTTCAAACTCAAATATTAAAGTCACATATTCCATTCAGTGTGTTTCACCGCAGTTTAGCAGCCTTTTCTATGTACTCTGCAGAGTTGCAGAATAATAAGAAATACTGTTAAGTTTTCAAACTCAAATATTAAAGTCACATATTCCATTCAGTGTGTTTCACCGCAGTTTAGCAGCCTATTCTGTGTACTCTGTACAGTTGCAGAATAATAAGAAATACTGTTAAGTTTTCAAACTCAAATATTAAAGTCACATATTCCATTCAGTGTGTTTCACCGCCGTTTAACAGCCTATTCTGTGTACTCTGTACAGTTGCAGAATAATAAGAAATACTGTTAAGTTTTCAAACTCAAATATTAAAGTCACATATTCCATTCAGTGTGTTTCACCGCAGTTTAGCAGCCTATTCTGTGTACTCTGTACAGTTGCAGAATAATAAGAAATACTGTTAAGTTTTCAAACTCAAATATTAAAGTCACATATTCCATTCAGTGTGTTTCACCGCCGTTTAACAGCCTATTCTGTGTACTCTGTACAGTTGCAGAATAATAAGAAATACTGTTAAGTTTTCAAACTCAAATATTAAAGTCACATATTCCATTCAGTGTGTTTCACCGCCGTTTAACAGCCTATTCTGTGTACTCTGTACAGTTGCAGAATAATAAGAAATACTGTTAAGTTTTCAAACTCAAATATTAAAGTCACATATTCCATTCAGTGTGTTTCACCGCCGTTTCACAGCCTATTCTGTGTACTCTGTACAGTTGCAGAATAATAAGAAATACTGTTAAGTTTTCAAACTCAAATATTAAAGTCACATATTCCATTCAGTGTGTTTCACCGCCGTTTAACAGCCTATTCTGTGTACTCTGTACAGTTGCAGAATAATAAGAAATACTGTTAAGTTTTCAAACTCAAATATTAAAGTCACATATTCCATTCAGTGTGTTTCACCGCCGTTTAACAGCCTATTCTGTGTACTCTGTACAGTTGCAGAATAATAAGAAATACTGTTAAGTTTTCAAACTCAAATATTAAAGTCACATATTCCATTCAGTGTGTTTCACCGCCGTTTAACAGCCTATTCTGTGTACTCTGTACAGTTGCAGAATAATAAGAAATACTGTTAAGTTTTCAAACTCAAATATTAAAGTCACATATTCCATTCAGTGTGTTTCACCGCAGTTTAGCAGCCTATTCTCTGTACTCTGTACAGTTGCAGAATAATAAGAAATACTGTTAAGTTTTCAAACTCAAATATTAAAGTCACATATTCCATTCAGTGTGTTTCACCGCCGTTTAACAGCCTATTCTGTGTACTCTGTACAGTTGCAGAATAATAAGAAATACTGTTAAGTTTTCAAACTCAAATATTAAAGTCACATATTCCATTCAGTGTGTTTCACCGCAGTTTAGCAGCCTATTCTGTGTACTCTGTACAGTTGCAGAATAATAAGAAATACTGTTAAGTTTTCAAACTCAAATATTAAAGTCACATATTCCATTCAGTGTGTTTCACCGCAGTTTAGCAGCCTATTCTGTGTACTCTGCAGAGTTGCAGAATAATAAGAAATACTGTTAAGTTTTCAAACTCAAATATTAAAGTCACATATTCCATTCAGTGTGTTTCACCGCAGTTTAGCAGCCTATTCTGTGTACTCTGTACAGTTGCAGAATAATAAGAAATACTGTTAAGTTTTCAAACTCAAATATTAAAGTCACATATTCCATTCAGTGTGTTTCACCGCCGTTTAACAGCCTATTCTGTGTACTCTGTACAGTTGCAGAATAATAAGAAATACTGTTAAGTTTTCAAACTCAAATATTAAAGTCACATATTCCATTCAGTGTGTTTCACCGCCGTTTAACAGCCTATTCTGTGTACTCTGTACAGTTGCAGAATAATAAGAAATACTGTTAAGTTTTCAAACTCAAATATTAAAGTCACATATTCCATTCAGTGTGTTTCACCGCCGTTTAACAGCCTATTCTGTGTACTCTGTACAGTTGCAGAATAATAAGAAATACTGTTAAGTCTTCAAACTCAAATATTAAAGTCACATATTCCATTCAGTGTGTTTCACCGCAGTTTAGCAGCCTATTCTGTGTACTCTGTACAGTTGCAGAATAATAAGAAATACTGTTAAGTTTTCAAACTCAAATATTAAAGTCACATATTCTGTGTAAGATGAAGAAGGCGGGTAAAAAGGGACGGGGAAGTGGACGTGATCCTGAAAGTTCAGGGCGCGGGTCAGGACGCGGAGAAACTGTGCCTGGTGCCAGAGCACAAGAAAGAAAGACATCCACCATACCTAGCTTCATGTGTAATTTTACAGGGCGTCGCAGGACATCACTCTCGAGGTCCGACCACTGCGAACAGGTGGTCGGTTGGATGACAGCTGATACTGCTTCCAGTCGGTTAAGCACCACCCTGTCTTCCACCAAGTCCACTCTCAGTAGCCAAGAGTCTGGTCAACATAATCCTCACTCTGATCATCCTTCCTCCCACCATACACGGTCTGGTCAAAGAAGTGATCCCACACTGGGATATAGTGAGGAGCTCGTCTCATCACCAATCCTTCATTTGACCCTCTCTCCAAGCACGCTTGCAGAGGAACATGACATCTTGTGCCCTGATTCACAACCTCTAGAGGCTACCCAATCTCAAGAAGATGACAGATGTGAACGGCATTTAAGGTCAAAGGAAGTAGTGGATGATGATGATGATGATGATGAGACACAGTTGCCATTAAATCAACCACTATTTCCGTCTCAAGACCTTGTTGAGGAGAATGTTATACAGTTGTCAATGACTGAGTATGTGGTGGGATCAAGACTTGAGGAGGATGATCAGAGTGAGGAAGTGGAGGAGGACTTGGTGGACGATGAGGTGACTGACCCCACCTGGGAAGGTGTAGAGCCGAGCGATGACAGCAGTCCTGAGGGTGAGCCATCTGCAGCACCGCAACAGGCTGGAAGAGGCAGTGGTGTGGCTACAGAAAGAAGGCGGACCGCACCAAACCGGCCCGCAAATGTTCCACGGAGCACCCCCTTGCGTAAATCTACCTTGCCAAGGGGTAGGTGTTCCGCGGTATGGCGTTTTTTTAAGGAAAGTGCGGACGACAAAAGAATTGTAGTTTGCAACCTGTGCCACACCAGAATGAGCCGAGGCATGAACACTAGAAACCTCACCACCACCAGCATGATCCGACACATGGCATCCAAGCACCGTAGTAAGTGGGAGGAACGCCTGGATCGCCCATCTGTGTCTGCAGGCCACACCACTGCCTCCTCTTCCCCTGTTTTCGGTGCCGGCCAATCGCCTGTCGAAGGCGCAGGCCCGCATACCTCCCGCCCTGCACCTGTAGCATCTGAAGCACCATCAGCGACCACATCCACTTCCCTGTCCCAGCACAGCGTCCAAATGTCGTTACCCCAGGCATTTGAGCGCAAGAGAAAGTACCCAGCCACCCACCCACAGGCCATAGCACTAACCTCACACCTTTCCAAATTACTGGCCATCGAAATGCTGCCATTTAGGCTTGTGGACACTGAGTCCTTCCGCAGCCTGATGGCAGCAGCTGTCCCTCGGTACGCGGTCCCCAGCCGCCACTACTTTTCCCGGTGTGCCATCCCCGCATTACACCACCATGTGTTCCGTAACATCACCCGTGCCCTGACCAACGCAGTTACTGGGAAGGTCCACTTAACGACTGACACATGGACAAGTGCTTGTGGCCAGGGACGCTACATTTCCCTGACGGCACACTGGGTGAATGTCGTGGAGGCTGGGAGCGACTCGGACCCTGGGATGGCACGGGTGCTACCCACGCCGAGGATTGCGGGCCCTACCTCCATCAGGGTTTCCACCAGCACCTACGTTATTGGCTCCTCCTCCTCCGTTTCCACCTCCGAATTCTCTACACACACCGCCACTCCCCCATCAGCCAGTAGCTGGAAGCAGTGTAGCACTGCAGTGGGGAAGCGTCAACAGGCCGTGCTGAAGCTGATCTGCCTTGGGGACAAACAGCACACGGCCTCAGAGCTGTTGCAGGGGATTAGTCACCAGACCGAGCAGTGGCTCTCGCCACTCAACCTGCAACCAGGCATGGTTGTGTGTGATAATGGGCGTAACTTGGTGGCGGCTTTGGAGCTCGGCAAGCTCACACACGTACCATGCCTAGCGCATGTATTTAATTTAGTGGTGCAGCGATTTCTAAAAACCTACCCCAATGTGCATGATCTCTTGACCAAGGTGCGCCGCGTGTGTGCACATTTCCGTAAGTCATCAACAGCTTCAGCCGGCCTGTTGAAGCTGCAGCAGCGCTTACAATTGCCAGCTCACCGGCTGCTGTGTGACGTGAGCACGCGCTGGAACTCCACCTTCCACATGTTGGCCCGGCTTTGTGAGCAGCAGAGGGCAGTAGTGGAGTACCAGCTGTTACACGGTCGTCGCCTCTCCGTTCAACTTCCTGTAATCAGAAGTGAGGAGTGGGAATGGATGTCAGACCTCTGTGAGGTTTTACGCAATTTTGAGGAATCGACACAGATGGTGAGCGGCGATAACGCTATTATCAGTGTAACCATCCCACTTCTGTGTCTACTGAAACGCTCGCTGCTCACAATTAAAACCGACGCTTTGCATGTGGAAGAGGTGGAAATGGGGGAGGAAGAGCTTACACAAGGTGATAGCCAGAGCACCCTCACTTCGTCTTCTCAGCGACAATTGGAGGAGGCGGAGGAGGAGGAGGAGGAGGAGGAGGAGGAGGAAGACACGGTTGTCTCCGCTACAGAGGGTAGCCATGGAACTTTAGTTCCATCTCTTCAGCGTGGGTGGGCAGAAGAGGAGGAAGAGGATGAGGAGATTGAGAGTCATCCTCCTGGTGAGGACAGCGAAATCTTGCCTGTTGGTACTCTGGCACACATGGCTGACTTTATGTTAGGCTGCCTTTCCCGTGACCCACACGTTACACGCATTTTAGACAACACGGATTACTGGGTGTTCACCCTTCTGGACCCCCGCTACAAAGAGAATTTCTCATCTCTCATTCCTCCGGTGGAGAGGACAAGCAAAATGGTGCAATACCAGAAGGTTCTTGTTGAAAAATTGCTCCAAAATTTTCCATCTGACAACGCTGGCGGCAGAGTACGTGCTACCTTGGCCAACCGAGAAGGGGAGAAAAGGGGAGCACACAGCAGTTCCGAGAAAGGCAGGGCAACACTCTCCAAGGCGTGGGACACCTTCATGACACCCCGCCAGCACCCTCACCCTGATGCGCAGCCTAGTGTCACAAGGAGGGAAAAGTTTTGGAAGATGGTGAAGGAGTACGTAGCAGACCGTGTCAGCGTCCTCAATGATCCCTCTGTGCCTTACAACTACTGGGTGTCCAAGCTGGACACGTGGTATGAACTGGCACTCTATGCCTTGGAGGTGCTGGCCTGCCCTGCCGCCAGCGTTCTGTCTGAGCGGGTATTTAGTGCTGCTGGTGGCATCATAACAGATAAGCGTATCCGCCTTTCCACCGACAATGCTGATAGGTTGACATTTATAAAAATGAACAAGGCCTGGATTTCCCCTGACTTCTCCACTCCACTGGAGGAAAGCCCCGGGGGAACATAAACTCACTTTATATATGTTATTTATAATGATGGGAATACTCTGTATTCCCATTCACCCCTTCCACCCAAAAAACGGGTATATGGTTGACTCTTAATCTTCTCATCCTCCTCCTCCTCTTCCATATGCCCTGGGATATAATTTTTATATAGGGCCAGCTCACCAGCGGGCCCTGTGATATAATTTTTATATAGGGCCAGCTCACCAGCGGGCCCTGTTTGACAATTTTTATATAGGTCAGCTCACCAGCGGGCCTTCTCATATAATGTTTTATTGGGTCAGCTCTCTAGCGGGCCCTCTCATATAATGTTTTATAGCGTCAGCTCACTAGCGGGCCTTCGCATATAATGTTTAGGATGGTCAGCTCTGCAGCAGACCCTCACCCATAATGTTTTAGATGGTCGGCTCAGCGCACGTTTCCCTCTTAATCATGGCCTCAGTTCAATAAAATCAAGGAAATTTTTGGGAGAATTTGCCTCTGTGCACGTTTCCCTCTTAATCATGGCCTCAGTTCTGAAAATCAAGGAAATTTTGGGGAGAATTTGCCTCTGCGCACGTTTCCCTCTTAATCATGGCCTCACTTCCGAAAACCAAGGAAATTTTTGGGAGAATTTGCAGATGATATACAAGTAAATATACAGCAAATATTGTTTGGTAACAATTTTTCGCCTAAAGTCGTTTTTATTTTCCTTTTTGTGTGTTTTATGGTCAGTCTGTAAAAATGGCGTACTACGGGCGAAAGATCGTTCCCAGCAGCGATGCTGGAGTCCAAGATGCATCCAGACATCCTCCCTATGCTGTCCCTGAACCATTTCTGTGGTGTTTCCATCCTTTTCTGCCCTTTTCCTATGGACCAGGCACCCTCCCCTCATCAGAGCAGGGGGTGCCTGGTGTAATGCTTGAGTCCTCCCATTGACTTCAATGGGGCTCGGGTGCTCGGCCGAGCACTCGAGCCTCAGGGGGTGCTCGGTTAGAGCACCCGAACACCCGAGCATTGGGGTGCTCGCTCATCACTACTTTTGACCCATCCGAATAGTCTCTGTGGTTATTATGGGAAAGGGGAAAGAGGTATAGAGACCGGGATGACTTGACGGTGCGCTTGTCATGGCCTCTGAATTTCGCCTTGCTCTTTGGTTCTAGAGATAACATTTTCTGTTTTTTTGTAAATTAAAGTTTATTCATTTTTAAGTAATATGAAGGGGGGAAGGGTACAGAAATCAAAAAAAGAGGGGGGAAGGGAATGGTGGACAGGAATAACAAAGCATAATGATGTCCAATAGGTAATAGCAAAAACATTGCGGTACATAAGATACAAATACAGACTGGAGACATCAATCTCGACAGAACCAAGAGATAACATTTTCATTGACTCTTACCAAAATGAGTTCTGGACTACAAGCTCGTTAGAACTTACAGGTTTGTTTGCCCATAAAAGATGTCAGTACTGCAGCAGGTGGCGTTTCGGGTGTAGGAATTCTGACAGCAAGTCATTTCCTCACCATGGACATCACATCCAGGACTGATTGGAAATATTGATTGTTCCAAGGTGCAAGGGTGAAACTCATGACGGCTTCTAGGAAGTTCTTATAATAGCAAGATAAACGAGGATTATGCTAAAGAGGCGTTAGTGTTCCTTTAACCCTTAAGATTCTAGAGAGGTTTCCAACTCATGAGGAATCAATAGACTGGAGATGTGAAAAACACGTTCTGAAAATGCTCCGGTGAAATAATTAACCCCTTACCGCCCAAGGACCTACATGTACGTCCAGAGCGGATGTCCCTTGTGGACAGACGACTTACATGTACGTCCCGGAAATCCTGGTCCCCTCACAGCTGCGCGCCGTTTGGGGACTCCGAATTCTTTTAAAAAATTAAAAGAAATGTTCGGCGGGCTTTAAGTTCCGGCCGCGTGTGTGCTCGGCCAATCACTAAGGGGTTAATCCACCAGAGTGTTTCTCATCTTTGGCCCTCAGGGTTCACCAACACGTTGGCTTTTCAAGATATCCCTGCTTAATCACAAGTGACTAATCCGTTGCTGAGTCACTGTGATTAACCCTTTGAGTGCCAGAGGGGTATTCAAGGCATTGCAAAGTGTTAAGCTACCTGTGATAAATCAGAGATAAGCCTAAAGGATGTGGGAGGCTGTTAGCACGAACAGAAGCATGCAGCTTGTTCTCCGGCTAGTCACCACTCAAGAGCATCCCATTTTAGCTCTCTAGTGCCAATACAGAGGAGAAATTTCCACATACATATTAGACAAATCCCACCAGTTCCAAAATGATGGGCAAGTCCCCTCTGCACAGGAAACCTCATCAGTGAGGTGCAACTGGTTTCCTAGGCACTGAGAGCAAGGGGTCCACATCTGGCTTACCCTTTACTCTTAGGGATAGACCCTAAGAGTGTTTAAAAAACAACCAAAAAGGATGTGAGAGGATATGAGCACTAACAGAAGCGTTTGACTGTTCTATGGCTAGTCACCACTTAAAGGGATAGTAATGTTTCATAATAAAAGCAGCTCTAATTAATCATCATAGTATTTGGACTTTGGAGAGTGTTATTTCAATTCTGTCAGAGTTGTAGTTCAAGAGTAATTCAATGACACAATGTCCCCCTCCCGCCCCTTTTACTGATGTCACACTGCTCAGCCAGAGCAGAAGGGAGGTGCCCAGGTAGACTGCAGAGAGGGACAATCTTCAATTAAGATAAGGGGAAAACCTGAAAAACTTGTCAAGGGGGGCAGGGCTTTCATTGTTCTCATAGGAAGAAGATTGTCCCCTACTGTTATCTGTCTGGTCTATGGACTGCACATCTGAGAAGAGATGGCTTACACTAGGTAAAAGGGGAGGGAGGGGAAACTTTGCTTGTGAATATCTCTCAAACCATAAAGGTTTGAGAGATAAGACTTATATCATTCTTCATGTTTTTTTAATGCCTACAAAATAAAATAAAGATAAAAGGAAGTATTACTATCCCTTTAAGAGCATCACATTTCAGCTCTCTAGTGCCATTACAGTGGAGAAATTTTCACATACATATCAGATAAATCTCACCCAAAAAGGACAGTCCAGTTCCAAAATGATGGGCATGTCCCTTCTGCATGGGAAATACCAGCTAACCACAGACGTACATTTCGGCCTTGTTCATCTGGTTTCCCTAGGCGCTGACACCAAGGGGTCCACATCTGGATTATCCTCTTGAGCGGTAACTAGCTGTAGAACAGGCAATATTGCTTTTGTTTGTACTCAGAGCCTCTCACATCATCTGGCTTGTATGATAAATTTGAGATACCCCAAAAAAACTTGACCCTGTTCCTATGGACTAGAGCTGGGAATCACTGCTTTAAAACTGATTTGAGTCATCTAGCATCAACAAACTTATATATTGCAAACTTTTTTAAATGCAAAACAGCAATTAAGATCAGTAATCAGTAAATAATAGTGATCTTCACAGTGCAAGGTCTCTGTAAAGTATGATTTGGCTCCTCAATCCAAAACAGCTTCACAATTGTGACTGATTAGCCCTCAGAAGTCAAGAAAGTGTTGAATAGACTTGAATTCAACTTCAATTACAGCCACGCTTAATTTTAGCAAAGCCGTGCTGGTCTCTAATCACAAGGCTCATAATTAAAAATGGAATATCTGCATCACACCACTACAAGCTTGTTATTTGTAAAATTACTTTACGCCTGATTTGGGGATGAGTATTTTACATAAAATCACTGCTTTTGATCAATTATTTGTTCTTCTATGTGTTGGAGGTTTAAAGCTAGCGGTATACATCTTGACTCAGAGAAGAGAACATTGTGTGTTTGAATCATGATGAGGGGACTGATATGAATCACAGTAACTTGCTGTGTGCAGCTTTAACATTGTACATTTGCTTTAAAATTGCAAGTATGTTACCTTATGTGTTCTGAATTTCGAGTAGCTGAGTTAATTTAGGGCAGAATGCGAGAAGAGTGTGCAATTACTATTTACAGTGTACCTTTGCTGGAAAATTGATTAGCACCAAAATGTTAATGAACTGCACGTTTTGTATGAATTAGGGAACATTTGCCCTATTTCAGCTGATGCATTTCAAGTGTTAGTAATGTCCGCAAAAAAGTTTTTTTTTGCATTTAAAAGAGCTTAAAAATGCAAAAAAAAATGTATCTCTCAGACCGCTATGGTTTAAGAGATACAGGCGTTTAAAGTTTGATGTCTGCTACTGACAGCTGTAAAGCTGTCAGCAGGAGATCCATGTCAGCTGACACGGAGGCGCTTGAGAAGTGCCACGATCTCATTATTTACCACGAATCCTTTCACTGGAATGGTCTAAAACGTGTTCCTGATTTTCAAGCACTTGTTGTAGACCGTTCCAATGAAGGGCTTCGTGGTAAATAAAGAGATTGCGGCTCTGCTCAAGCTCCTCGGTGTCGGCCGACACAGATCTCCTGCTGACAGCTTTACAGCTGTCAGTATCAGACATCAAACTTTAAACGCCTGTATCTCTTAAACCATAGAGGTTTGAGAGATACGTTTTTTTGCATTTAGCTCAGCTTTGTAAGCTCTTCTAAATGCAAAAAACTTTTCTGTGGACATTACTAACACTTTCAGGAAGTGGGCATGTCTAAAATGAGAGGATTTGTGATCATTCTTCACAATGCGTTGCATACCCCTCTGGCACTTAAAGGGTTAATTAGTATGTTTCATATTTTTCTTGCATCAAATCTTGAGCCAACACAAACATGACATACATTTATAGTTTTCAAAAAATACCTAATGCTCCACTTTCCAGCATTCTGTCGTTAGGGACTTAAGGTGCCCATACACAGTGCAATTCTGTCAGCTGATTCTGCCAAACTTGGTCAAAATCAAGCAGATTGGCCGGTTATAGCACTCTGTATGGGCTACATAAATCATGTCAGGCAGACCAAAGTTGGTGACTTACTCGGTCGGCCCGGCTTGAAAATTTTGATTGCCTGGCGATCAGGTTGCTGTGTGTATGTGGCCTCAAAAGACAAACCTCAGAGATCTTAAATGGGGCTGTGAGATCAGGCTAGATCTCCTAGCTCATTATATTGAAATCAATGGGGAGACTGAATTTCCCACAACACTTGGCAAGTTTCCCTTCTTTTCCCACAGGCATAATGTAAAAGGGGTTCCCCTCAGCATGCCATTCTGTTTGTCACAGTTAGAGAAAGTGGCACAATTTTTACATAGTTAGGATAGGCAAATTAAGTAAATCTGGAGTGTTGTTAAAGGGATAGTAATACTTCATTTTAACTTTATTTTATTTTGTAGGCATTAAAAAAACATGAACGATATAAGTCTTATCTCTCAAACCTTTATGGTTTGAGAGATATTCACAAGCAAAGTTTCCCCTCCTGCCCCTTTTACCTAGTGTAAGCCATCTCTTCTCAGATGTGGAATGCAGTCCATAGACCAGACAGATAACAGAAGGGGACAATCTTCTTCCTATGAGAACAATGAAAACCCTGCCCCCCTTGACAAGTTTTTCAGGTTTTTTTCCTCATCTTAACTGAAGATTGTCCCACTCTGCAATCTACCTGGGCACCTCCCTTCTGATATGGCTGAACAGGGGGGGGGGGTGATACTTTGCTTGTGAATATCTCTTAAACCATAAAGTTTTGAGAGATAAGACTTATATCGTTCTTCATGTTTTTTTAATGCCTACAAAATAAAATAAAGATAAAACAAAGTATTACTATCCCTTTAAGGGAATCTTGTTGGCAGGTAATTTGTTCTCCATGTTAGGGGATTTTGGGGAGCTCTAAGGGAATATGAAGGGACAAAGGAGGTTGACTCAAAAACCCCCAAATCTTGGTTGCCCGAGACAGGCAGCTGTGATCCACGTTCCTGCTGGATCTGGCTGTTAATCTAGAGGAGTCGGGTTGGGGTGAAAAAGGAGCAAAGCAGATTTACCCCAAATACTCCAACCTTCTGTGTGACTGACTGGGAAGACACAGGCAGTAAGGATCCAAGTTTATTCCTGATTTGGATGTTATACCTATGTTAAAGGGGTCTGGGGGTGAAGGGAACAAAGACAAGTTACCCCAAATACCCCAACATTCTGCATGACTGACAGGTCCAAGTTTCATGCTCATGTGCCTGTTATCTCTGTGCTAGGGGTGTCTGGAGGTATGAGAAGGTAGGAAAGGAGATTTAGCCCAAATACCCTAAAATTTTCTGTGACTGACTGGGGAGACATTGGTATCTGTTATCCAAGTTTCTTCCTTATTTGGCTGCTATTATATATGTATTAGGGGAGTTTGAAGAAAGAAGCAGTAACCAAGATTTTTTTATTTTTTTTTGCAGTGATAAGGATAGGGACAGTTAATAATAAAAAATGAAAATAGTTTGATAGGTGACTGACGTGAGCTGTGACTGAAGCAGACTGATACTAGAAGAGTAATAGTATTTTGAAAAGAGAAATACATCACACACACAATCAGTTATGTTGTGTACTTCACTTTTAAATAATGTCCAGCAAATATACTAGTGGCTGGGGTAGGGTGAAAGGAGTAGTAGCAGTGTTGGGACGTGTGAGTAAAGTGGTAATGCAAGAACTGACTGCATCCATGGTTGCTGCAATAAATGATGGTGATCCTTCTCCTCCTGAGGGGGCAGTTTGTCAAAGTCCCATAAAAACTTTCACCACCAGCAGAAATGTTAAAAAAATATGTAAGAACACTGAAGACGACAAGTCATACTCTAGTGTTGATGGCATGATGAAGGAAGCCGTAGCAGTTCAACTAATTGCTGCATCAGACAGAGTAAAAACACTAGTCCTCATAGAAAGAGGAGGATTGCTACCACATACCACTTTTGGACAACTGCCAAGACCACTGATTAATGTTTATTAATAATAATAAAGGATGGTTGCACTAATCCAACAAGGAAAATAATAATGAAAAGTGGTCATGATTAAGCGCATCTAGCACGAAATCCGTGGACTATGTAGCTTTTGCACTGCATGAGACATGAGACTTTACCTCTGTTGTCCGTAAGATATTTAATTGTATTTTAACGATTTTCAACAATAAAGGATATATTTTTTATCTCTTTTCATTATTATTTTCCTCGTTGGATTAGTGCAGCCATCCTTTATTATTATTATATGTATAGAGGGTATAGGAAGAATACCCTGGCGAGCACATTCTACAAGGGGATCAAGTACGACGCCTGTGGACCCTCATTAATTAAGATAACCTGTGGAAAGTCCTTGAAGCACCAACGTTTTGTTTGTATCCATAATGTTTATTAATAACATAGTTAAATGGAAGGTTAATTAGTATGTAGTTTGTTGTTTCCAAGATGATCAGCTATCAAGGTGCCCACTGCCTGTGCTTTTCCTGTCAGTCTCTGTGTGTTGCGCTCCCATTGGCTGAGCTTGGCTTGGCCCGCCCAGTATGGCCTTTTTATACTGGGCCTCTGGCACCAGTCGGGTGGCCTTTCCTGGTGTTCCTGTACCATTACTTACTTGAGTTGCTGTGTTCCCGTGTACCAACTTGGCCCTTTTGACTACTCCATTTCTGGTTCCTGCTCCGTGATTCGACCCAGCCTGGCTGACGTTCCTGCTCCATGACCTGACCCGGCTTGTCTGACATTCCTGCTCCGAGATCCAGCCCAGCTCTCTAGTTCCTGCTCATCGTGTCGCTGGGTGACATTCTGACTTCCACCTAGTCTAGGCCTGCCAGACAGAGTGTCACTGTTAACTTCTTACTGCCCCGGCAGTGTCCATTCCGCTGAGCATCACGTTGACTCTTGCAGAGCTACTGTTGCCTCCGTTACTGCTGAGCTTTCCATTAACTCTTGCAGAGCTATTGTTGCCTCCGTTACTGCTGAGCCTTCCGTTAACTCTTGCAGAGCCTGTTGCCTCCGTTACTGCTGGGCTTTCTGTTAACACGTGCAGAGCTATTGTTGCCTCCGTTACTGCTCCGGCAGTGTGCCCGTGGTTGCGTTTCCGTTCAGCTCTTGCAGAGTACTATTGTCTCTGTTACTGCACCGGCAGGGTGCATTGGATCATCTCATCCGCTCTTGCAGAGTATTGTTGCCTCCGTGACGGCACCGGTCGGGTGCCATTGGCTCAATCTAATTCAGCTCGTGCAGAGTACTGTTGCCTCCGTTACTGCACCGGTCGGGTGCCCGTGGCTCTAGTCCGTTCAGCTCTTGCAGAGTATTGTGTGGCCTCCGTTATTGCTACGCCAGAGGGTATAAGTCTCAGCTCTACTCTGCAGGTCTAGGTGCTTGTCTCCATTCTAGCACCACAGTCTCCTGATAGCTGTTATCCATCATACTGGGCGTTACTGAACACACCACATCAGAGACTGATTATATCATTGGACTTTAACCCATGCTGTGCTGAGTTCTCCTTGTTATGCCTGACCTGTGACAGTATCTGTACCATCCATCTCATTATTATACTGGGCCTGTGTAGGCATTTGTTTATGACCTATATTCACCTGTCTATTCTGCTGTGATACGCTACAGCCCGCTAAGGGTATTTTCATTGTGTTTTTTAATAAAACTGTGTTTTATTCTAACCTACTGTGTCTGAGTGTTGAACAAACCGTTACATCAGCGACTGCTGCCCTATCCTGAACTTGAAGTGTCTCAACCATTATATGCTAGCTCCAAATTACAAAACAAAGTCTCTGCCCTCTGTTATTACAGCCATGTGTTCAGGGGAATTTCCTGCGTCCCTGGACCTCCAAGACATTTACATTGAGAATCTTTATGAAGGCTATGTCTGCTTTGGCAGCTCATATCCACGCTCAAGGGATATCCTTTATTCTTTATCTAGATGGCTTTCTATTTAAGGCTCATCTTGGATAACATTTTTGGGTATTCAGTCTAAAGTCCTCTCTGTTGCCTTCCCAGGTCCTGTATTTCTTAGGCATGAGATGTGATACCCTCCAAGGGAGGGGGTTCCTGCCAGTGGACAGTCTCTGTCTGCCAGTCTCTGTCTCTACAGGCGAATCAAGCAATACCATGGCCATCAGCAACATTAAGGGAATACACAAAGGTACTAGACTTTCTGGTCTTGGCTCTGGACGTTGTTCCCTATGCTCAAATTCCCATGAGAGAGTTGCAATTAGGCATTCTTAGGAGCTGGTGAAGACAAAGCTCTAACATGTCTCATTCCATGTCATTGCGTCTACTGACAAAGGAGGATGTTCACTGGTAGCTCCACAATCCCCATATAGCTTTAGGATGTCAATTTGTCATCCCTGAAGGGATAATAGTCATCTCAGATGCCAGTCTGCCAGGTTGGGGAGCGACACTGAGTCCCCTGATAGTGCAGGGTCTCTGGACCAGGGAAGAGAGTCTTCTTCCAATCAACATTATGAAAATGGAGGCCACTCACTTAGCACTTTGCCGCTGGCCCAATATCTTGACAGGAACACCTGTGACGGTCCAATTAGACAATGCAACAGTGGTTGAAGAACCAGAAGCCAGTCACCTTGAATAAAGCTTCGGGAGCTCCTTCAGTGGGCCATAGCTTATGTGTCAGTTATCTCTGTGGCTCACATCCCAGTTGTGGATAACACGGTCACAGACTTTCTAAGCTGTCAGCATCTGGATCTCAGAAATTGGGAACTCAACCTACTGCGCATGACTGTGTCGTTACACACGTTTTAGCGAATTATTAAAAAGGATAGTGCGTGCAACCAGATTTTCCACCTCTGGGGAATTTCATTAATGGTCCTCATAGCTTACCACAGGAACCGGAAGGTTCCTCTCTTCTGTGCAAAGCTAAAGGATTCTCTACCATTTACCACAGATGAGAAGTCCATTCAATGGAATTTTTCATCTGGTGGATGTCTTTCCACTGATTTCCCTGATTTCCAGAGTATCGAGACAGTTCTTCATACTCCCAGGGGTTTTCTGCCCAAGGTCATCTCAGATTTTCACATGAACCAGAAATTATTCTTCCTTCCATCTGTCATGATTCTTCTAGCAGGCAGAACCAGGAAATTAATCTGTTGGATGTGATACACTGTCTAAAGAACCATGTTCACTGCACACAGCTTTTTAAGAAATCCGACTCCTTTTCATCATACCTGAGAGCCCCTTCATGGGCCAGGCTGTGTCCAAGATTACCATTGCTTCCTGGAACAAGGCGAATTTCCAAAAAAGCATATGTGCTCGTAAAGAAACCTGCCCCTTTCCGAGTTGCGATGCTCTCCAGCCAATCAGTGGACGCCTCTTAGGCCTATAAGAATCAGGCATCTGCTGATCAGCTGTGTAAAGTGGCAATGGGGTTGTCTCTGCACACCTTCACCAAACACTATCATTTCTGCTGAGGCCTATTTTGACTAGAAGGTCCTTCAGGCATTACTGCCTGCTTAGGAACCATTCTGCTCTTTATTTCTGTTAAGCTCTGCACCCATTGGTTCATTTTCTTTATTCAGTTGTTTGAGTGCAAGTTTCAGTGTTGATTGACACCTAAATCTTATATGGTACTAGTTAGTTCTGTGGAATACTGGTCTTCACGGGAGGATTTTTTCTCTTTTTCCCTCCCAGTAATCATGGTGGATGTTTTGGTATATCACCATGGTTCCTACGTTCCACATGGACTTAACCCCTTAAGGACCAGCGGTCCCGGGGTGTGTCGTCCTTTAAGCACCAGATAGGGACGTTCGACATGCCGCCCCATGTGACTGATCACGTGTGCCGGCACTCAGAACGGGGGACTGAAAGAGATCGCTCAGTTCTTGGAGCGATCAACTTCAGTCCCCGGTATTACTCACTGCGATCTTGCAGGAACGCGGTGAGTAAAAGTACGTGACGTACCAGGACCGTCACTGGTCCTTAAGTGCCGGACCAGCGTGACTGTCCGGGTATGTCAATGGTCCTTAAGGGGGTTAAGAGAACAGAGGATTTTACTGAAATTGCCGTTAAATCCTTTTCTCTTAGTCCATGTGGAATACAGGACTCTCACCTGGAAAAAAACATCTGGTTTAAGTCACCAGGTAGAGGGGTCCTTTTGGGATCACAGTCCAGGAGATTTTCTTCTTCTACATTGGTATACAGTGAAACTGAGGGGGTGGGGCCTAAAAATGGAAGGGGATTCTCTCCCTCAGAGGTCCCGCCCTTTTGAGGTGTCCTGTCCTCTGGAGGAGGGTTGCTTTACCTCATGGTTCCTGTGTCCCACATGGACTAAGAGAAAAGGATTTAAGGGTAAGCTAGCTACAATCCTAGTTTAACCCTTGGTTTGCTAAAGAGGTCTCAAAAGCATAGAGAAACATTGTGTTCAGTGGCATAACTATAGGGGTTGCAAGGGTTGCCCCTAGGATCAGGCCCATGCACTCCAGGGGCTCGGCCTCCCCCTGCGACCCCTCTGCCTGGCTCCCGCAATCTCCCTCCAGTGCTCTAGTAATGCAGAGCGCTGGAAGATGACATCATCTCCATGACATCATCTCCCAGCGCTTTGCATTACTAAGAGGAACGCACAGGAGCACCTGGTAGGAGATGGGGGCATTGTGAAGGGGGCCCATGGCACTTCTTGTACCAGGGCCCGGAGGCTTCTAGTTACGCCTCTGATTGTTTTGAAGACTTTACAAGAATCCAGTGATTCAGCAATTAGAAAAATACTTTATTTTCAGAATTTTAAACAAATGAAGCTCATTTTTCTTGTTGGATTTCCCCTGGGTGCTATAAAGATCCTATTAAACATATTGTCTGCAAGGAACTTGCTGACCCAGAGCTAAATTACTGGCTACAACAGATGCCGCCGTTCATTTATAAAGTGCACAATCATCAAAAATGCATACAGTTAAAGGATAAGTAAAACACACTAATAGCATTCCCCCACTTAACTTATTATGACAAAAATCCTAATGTCCCCTATGATTTTTGCCCTTGTGCCATTTTTTTCCAAGACAAAACATCTTCAACCAGTCCTGGATGTCATATCACCATGGAGGTGGACATGACAGCTGCTGTGTGCTGTCTTCTAATCTTTTAGGCATAAGAGGGGTGCACAACTCATTGCAAAGCCATGTTGCACACACACCTCTGGTTCTGAAACAGTTAAGATTTCCATGTGCAGTGAAAGGAGTATGAGATTCTGAGGTCCTGCTAGTAACTGTCATGTCCACCTCCAGGACTGACTGAAGATGCTATCTTTGGATAAAAGGGCACAAGTCATAGGCGCCATTAGATTTTTCTGGCCATAAGTTAAAGGGATAGTAATGTTTCATAATGAAAGCAGCTCTAATTAATCATCATTGTATTTGGACATTGGAGAGTGTTATATCAATTCTGTCAGAGTTGTAGTTCAAGAGTAATTGAATGATAAAGTATCCCCCTCCCGCCCCTTTTACTGATGTCACACTGTTCAGCCAGATCAGAAGGGAGGTGCCCAGGTAGACTGCAGAGAGGGACAATCTTCAATTAAGATAAGGGAAAATCCTGAAAAACTTGTCAAGGGGGGCAGGGCTTTCATTGTTCTCATAGGAAGAAGATTGTCCCCTTCTGTTATCTGTCTGGTCTATGGACTGCATTCCACATCTGAGAAGAGATGGCTTACACTAGGAAAAAGGGGCGGGAGGGGAAACGTTGCTTGTGAATATCTCTCAAACCATAAAGGTTTGAGAGATAAGACTTATATCGTTCTTCATGTTTTTTTAATGCCTACAAAATAAAATAAAGATAAAACAAAGTATTACTATCCCTTTAAGTGTGTGTTTGGGGGGGGTATTATTTAGAGGTGTTGCTTCTCCTTTAAAGGCTTTTACTTTAGACTGAAAACCACATGATTAGCTGATACTTTATTCTGCCTCCTTCAGGAACTCATTTAGTGGAATGGTAGGAAGAACAGATCTTTGACACGTATATGCTTGGAAAGGTCAAAACATCAAAGGGTTTTTTTTTCCCATTTGTCTTGAATGCTTTGTATTGTTTGTCTTCAACAAAGACATATGTTCGGGTGTTCAAGTGTGTGTTTCCTCAGGATCCTCAGCTTCAACTGTAACAGTTAACCCTGTGTTACAACATATACAACTAGGGTGACCACCTGTCCCTGATTACCCAGGACAGTCCCTGATTTTGAATGTGTGTCCCTTGTTCCTGATGAAGACTTCCTGGGACAATAAAAAGTCCTGGAAAAAAGACCCCAGAGCAAAGAGGTCTAAACACTGGAAGGAGAACATCCCATTGCCTACTGTGACAGGAAGTGACGCCTCTGCTGGACTACAGGAAAATGGCCTCCAGACAGATTGCAAAACACTAGAGAGAATGGAGCCTTCATCCTGATATCAAACAGGAGCTGCAGTACAATTTTGTAGTAGTACAAGGCTAGTCTAAGGGCGTGAAGTACCTGTTCTTGTAGTCCACCAGTCATCACTTTCTGTCACAGCAGTCAAAGGGCAGTTCCCCCTCTAGTGTTTAGAACTCTGTGGTGCGCCAGATAAAGAGCAGGCAGTGTACTTATGTCTGGTGATGTACAATGACCTCTTCCGCATGACTGGGCTAAAGCCGAGGACAAGTACTCTGCTACTCTCGTCTCTGCAGTGTCCCTGAATGGCAGACTGGATATGTGGTCACCCTATATACAACATTTACAGGTGGCTGGAATACATAGTGCTAATTCTAGCTTGCCTCCAGTGACTGTAGCTTCCTCTAGAGCCGAGCATGCTTTCGGAGCCTCTATAGTAAATTGCTATGGTGAAATGCTTAACCCTTTGAGTGCCAGAGGGGTACGGAACGCATTGCTTTCATCTGCTTTGCAATGCGTTCCGTACCCCCTCTGGCACTCAAAGGGTTAATACATGTGGGAAGAAGAGCTCTCCCAACAAGGAAAGAAAGAACATTTGCTGTTTAAAACTGCATTCTAGCTCTACTGCAGCCGAAGGGTTAATTCCCATTGTTAAAGGGGAACTTTCACTTACTATAAAGTCACCCTCCAATAATTAAACATATGGCGACTGGCTTCAAAATAGTTCGATTACCTCTCAGAAGTGCCAGATTATAAAGTAATACTTAAAGGGATAGTTTTGCCTGAAAATAATTCTATTTTATATTGTAGCCCTTAAAAAGCATTAAAAATGATATGTCTTATCTCCCAAACCTTTATGGTTTGGGAGATATTAGCAAGTAAAGTTAGGTAAAGTTCCCTTTTCCTGGCTGTTTCAGCCAAGTCTGCCATCTAGTGGACAGATTTGGAATCCGGTCCACAGATCAGCAGGCAGCTCTTTAGCAGTGCCGAGATCACGATCGTTAAAAATAACTACTTCATTGGAACTGTATACAAAATGTGCCTGGCTTGAAAGCACACTTTGTAGACCATTCCAATGAAGAAATGCTTTTTAAAGATCGTGATCTCAGCACTTCTGGAGAGGCACAGCCGGTCCGGGGACCGAATTCCAAATCTGAAGTCTTGAGCAGTGACGTCACTCCAGGGGAAACTTTACTTGCTAATATCTCCCAAACCATAAAGGTTTGGGAGGTAAGGCTTATATAATTTTTAATGTTTTTTTAAGGGCTACAATATAAAATAAAATTATTTTCCCTATCCCTTTAAAGCGGAACTTTCATCCGCTATAAAGTCGCCCTGCTATAATAAAGCAGGTAACGACTAGCTTCTGAATATATAGTTTACCTTTCACAAGTAGCCCGATCTGAAGAAAGCCATAATTGAAGGAGACTGACGGCCGGGTTAGCGCAGTCTACACAATGGAGACCGGGACAGACGGCGCAGGCATGCAGACAAGATGCCTGCGCTGTAGACTGGTTTCCAGTCTCCTTCAATGATGGATTTCTTCAGATGGGGCTACTTGTGAAAGGTAAACTATATATTCAGAAGCTAGTCGCTACCTGCTTAATTATAGCTGGGCGACTTTACAGCGGATGTAAGTTCCGCTTTAATCTTAGGAGACAGGACGCCTGGCATCAGGGCAGACATCTTGTCTTAGAGACGTCTGCACGCCTGCGCTGTCAGTCCCGGTTTCCTCTAAGAGGCCATGCACTGTGCCATAAGGCACCGGAAGGGACAGATGGAGCAGGTGCGCAGATGGCACTAACCCGGCTATCAGTCTCCAAAGATTAACCCATTAAGTGCCAGAGTGGTACGGAATGCATTGCTTTGTTTAATTATTGGAGGGTGACATTATTCTAAGTGAAAGTTCCACTTTAATGGAAACTCTACAGATGCAGCCAGCAGAATACAGCTCACCAAGGGGATGCACTGCTTCATGTCCTCCATCTGATGCAGCAGCCGTCATGGACTGTGCAGCAAGTTCCTAGTCAGACCAGGTGTTTGCTTTTGTGGTGGAGGGTAGTGGGAGGGCATGTGAGAGAGCCCACAGGTGTTGTTGCAACCCCAGGACCTGAGACTCACAGTACATGCAGCAATTCATTTCCTGTGTCCCTACAGCCCACAGAGACAGGTATAATTTCTGTAGATAAAAGTGAATGTCAGGAGAGGGCTGGCAACTTTTGTCCTGGGGGGGCAAGTATAATCAAGTGGCCCATTTATTCTATTGCTCCATCCCTCTGTGCCAGCCCAGCCCATTTTGTTAATTTTATAAATGGCATTAAGAATGTGAAGTAAGGCTAGGGATACCACAGAGCATATAATAGAAATGGTGCTAAACTAGTGGGGATACCAAAGAGCCTGCAAATGAAATTGAACTACACTAGTGATACCACAAAAGCTTACATTTGAAGCAGAGCTACACTAGTAATACCACATAGCTTAAAGGGATAGTAATACTTCATTTTAACTTTATTTTATTTTGTAGGCATTAAAAAAACATGAAGAATGATATAAGTCTTATCTCTGAAACCTTTATGGTTTAAGAGATATTCACAAACAAAGTATCCCCCCCCTGTTCAACCAGATCAGAAGGGAGATGCCCAGGTAGACTGCAGAGAGGGACAATCTTCAATTAAGATAATGGAAAAAGCTGAAAAACTTGTCAAGGGGGGAAGGGCTTTCATTGTTTTCATACAAAGAAAATTGTCCCCTTCTGTTATCTGTACTGTCATACAACCAGACTCACATCTGAGAAGAGATGGCTTACACTAGGTAAAAGGGGCGGGGAGGGGAACTTTGCTTGTGAATATCTCATAAACCATAAAGGTTTGAGAGATAAGACTTATATCATTCTTCATGTTTTTTTAATGCCTACAAAATAAAATAAAGTTAAAACGAAGTGTTACTATCCCTTTAAATTAGAGATTTAACTACAGTAGTGAGACGACAGAGCCTATCCTATATAATAATTCGCTAAATTGTGTGTAATGCCGCAACATGCGCAGTAGACACTGCTGCGCGTGCTGCAGTCATGAGTAGTGATGAGCGAGCATGCTCGGCCGAAGCTCGGTTCGGCTCGAGCATCGCTCTGCTCGGCACATGGCGGTACTCGTACCGCATGTGCTCGCCCGCCATGTTCGGGTCTCCTCCCCGCACGTTTCACAGCTGCTGCGCAGCCAATAAACGTGCGGGGAGGCTCTGACATCAGTGTAATGCCAGCAGCCATGTTGGCTGCTGGCATTACACTGATTGGCTGGCCAGAACCCGTGATCGGGTGCTGTATAGCACCCGACGCGCGAGTTCGGCTCATTCTTAGCCAGGGAGAGATGCGCTTAGGCAGGGAAAGTCAGTGTAGGGAGAATAAAATTGTTGAAACTCTTTCAAGACCCAAAAGTCCTTTTTAGGACTGTTGTGTGTGGGGGCAGCATTTATATTTTGTTTGGGGGGGCACAATTTCCTTTTTTTTGTGGGGGGGATATTTGTAAGGTGACATATAATACTAGATGCACAGGAAGTCAGTGTAGGGAGAATAAAATTGTTGAAACTCTTTCAAGACCCAAAAGTCCTTTTTAGGACTGTTGTGTGTGGGGGCAGCATTTAATTTTTTTTGGGGGTGGCAGAATTTCATTTTTTTGTGGGGGGGACATGTTCTAAGGTGACATTGTACTAGGTGCACAGGGACAAATATTTCACAGTGCAGTGACAAGCTGACATATTCTGTTAGGTGCACAGGGCCAATGATTTTACAACGCAGCGACAAAAAGGGCCATTTTAAACGTGTGCCTAGCCATAGATTATTGTCACATTCTGTTTAGTGTGCAAATTCACAAATTAACGTCACATATTCCGTTCACTGTGCCTAGCCGCAGATGAGCGTCACATTCTGTTTCGTGTGCCTAGCCGCAGATTAGCGTCACATTCTGTTTCGTGTGCCTAGCCGCAGATTAGCGTCACATATTGTTTAGTGTGCCTAGCCGCAGATTAACGTCACATATTGTTTAGTGTGCCTAGCCGCAGATTAGCGTCACATATTGTTTAGTGTGCCTAGCCGCAGATTAGCGTCACATTCTGTTTCGTGTGCCTAGCCGCAGATTACCGGCATATATTCCGTTTAATATGAAGAAGGCGGGTAAAAAGGGACGGGGAAGTGGACGTGATCCTGATAGTTCAGGGCGCGGGTCAGGACGCGTAGAAACTGTGCCTGGTGCCAGAGCACAAGAAAGAAAGACATCCACCATACCTAGCTTCATGTCTCAGTTTACAGGGCGTCGCAGGACATCACTCTCGAGGTCAGACCACTGCGAACAGGTGGTCGGTTGGATTTCAGCTGATACTGCTTCCAGTCGGTTAAGCACCACCCTGTCTTCCACCAAGTCCACTCTCACTAGCCAAGAGTCTGGTCAACATAATCCTCACCCTGATCATCCTTCCTCCCACCATAGAGGGTCTGGCCAAAGAAGTGATCCCACTATAGTGAGGAGCTCGTCTCATCACCAATCCTTGATTTGAACCTCTCTCCAAGCACGCTTGCAGAGGAACATCAGATCTTGTGCCCTGATTCACAACCTCTAGAGGGTACCCAATCACAAGAAGATGACAGAGGGGAACGGCATTTAAGGTCAAAGGAAGTGGATGATGATGATGAGACACAGTTGCCATCAAATCAACCACAATTACTGTCTCAAGACCTTGATGAGGAGGATGATACACAGTTGTCAATGACTGAGGATGTGGTGGGATCAAGAAATGAGGAGGATGATCAGAGTGAGGAAGTGGAGGAGGACTTGGTGGACGATGAGGTCACTGACCCCACCTGGGAAGGTGGAAAGCCGAGCGATGACAGCAGTCCTGAGGGTGAGCCATCTGGAGCACCGCAACAGGCTGGAAGAGGCAGTGGTGTGGCTAAAGAAAGAAGGCGGACCGCACCAAACCGGCCCGCAAATGTTCCACGGAGCACCCCCTTGCGTAAATCTCCCTTGCCAAGGGCTAGGTGTTCCACGGTATGGCGTTTGTTTAAGGAAAGTGCGGACGACAAAAGAATTGTAGTTTGCAACCTGTGCCACACCAGAATGAGCCGAGGCATGAACACTAGCAACCTCACCACCACCAGCATGATCCGACACATGGCATCCAAGCACCGTAATAAGTGGGAGGAACGCCCGGATCGCCAATCTGTGTCTGCAGGCCACACCACTGCCTCCTCTTCCCCTGTTTTCGGTGCCGGCCAATCACCTGTCGAAGGCGCAGGCCCGCATACCTCCCGCCCTGCACCTGTACCATCTGAAGCACCATCAGCGACCACATCCACTTCCCTGTCCCAGCGCAGCGTCCAAATGTCGTTACCCCAGGCATTTGAGCGCAAGCGAAAATACCCAGCCACCCACCCACAGGCCATAGCACTAACCTCACACCTTTCCAAATTACTGGCCATCGAAATGCTGCCATTTAGGCTTGTGGACACTGAGTCCTTCCGCAGCCTGATGGCAGCAGCTGTCCCTCGGTACGCAGTCCCCAGCCGCCACTACTTTTCCCGGTGTGCCGTCCCCGCCTTACACCACCATGTGTCCCGTAACATCACCCGTGCCCTGACCAACGCAGTTACTGGGAAGGTCCACTTAACGACTGACACATGGACAAGTGCTTGTGGCCAGGGACGCTACATTTCCCTGACGGCACACTGGGTGAATGTCGTGGAGGCTGGGAGCGACTCGGACCCTGGGATGGCACAGGTGCTACCCACGCCGAGGATTGCGGGCCCTACCTCCATCAGGGTTTCCGCCAGCACCTACGTTATTGGCTCCTCCTCCTCCTCCGTTTCCACCTCCGAATTCTCTGCGCGCAGCGCCACTCACCCATCAGCTGGTAGCTGGAAGCAGTGTAGCACTGCAGTGGGGAAGCGTCAACAGGCCGTGCTGAAGCTGATCTGCCTTGGGGACAAACAGCACACGGCCTCAGAGCTGTTGCAGGGGATTAGTCACCAGACCGAGCAGTGGCTCTCGCCACTCAACCTGCAACCAGGCATGGTTGTGTGTGATAATGGGTGTAACTTGGTGGCGGCTTTGGAGCTCGGCAAGCTCACACACGTACCATGCCTAGCGCATGTATTTAATTTAGTGGTTCAGCGATTTCTAAAAACCTACCCCAATTTGCATGATCTCTTGATGAAGGTGCGCCGCGTGTGTGCACATTTCCGTAAGTCATCTACAGCTTCAGCCGGCCTGTTGACGCTGCAGCAGCGCTTACAATTGCCAGCTCACCGGCTGCTGTGTGACGTGAGCACGCGCTGGAACTCCACCTTCCACATGTTGGCCCGGCTTTGTGAGCAGCAGAGGGCAGTAGTGGAGTACCAGCTGTTACACGGTCGTCGCCTCTCCGTTCAACTTCCTCTAATCAGAAGTGAGGAGTGGGAATGGATGTCAGACCTCTGTGAGGTTTTACTCAATTTTGAGGAATCGACACAGATGGTGAGCGGCGATAATGCTATTATCAGTGTAACCATCCCACTTCTGTGTCTACTGAAACGCTCGCTGCTCACAATTAAAACCGACGCTTTGCATGTGGAAGAGGTGGAAATGGGGGAGGAAGAGCTTACACAAGGTGATAGCCAGAGCACCCTCACTTCGTCTTCTCAGCGACAATTGGAGGAGGCGGAGGAGGAGGAGGAGGAGGAAGACACGGTTGCCTCCGCTACAGAGGGTAGCCATGGAACTTTATTTCCATCTTTTCAGCGTGGGTGGGCAGAAGAGGAGGAAGAGGATGAGGAGATTGAGAGTCATCCTCCTGGTGAGGACAGCGAAATCTTGCCTGTTGGTACTCTGGCACACATGGCTGACTTTATGTTAGGCTGCCTTTCCCGTGACCCACGCGTTATACGCATTTTAGACAACACGGATTACTGGGTGTTCACCCTTCTGGACCCCCGTTACAAAGAGAATTTCTCATCTCTCATTCCTCCGGTGGAGAGGACAAGCAAAATGGTGCAATACCAGAAGGTTCTTGTCGAAAAATTGCTCCAAAATTTTCCATCTGACAACGCTGGCGGCAGAGTACGTGCTACCTTGGCCAACCGAGAAGGGGAGAAAAGGGGAGCACACAGCAGTTCCGACAAAGGCAGAGCAACACTCTCCAAGGCGTGGGACACCTTCATGACACCCCGCCAGCACCCTCACCCTGATGCGCGGCCTAGTGTCACAAGGAGGGAAAAGTTTTGGAAGATGGTGAAGGAGTACGTAGCAGACCGTGTCAGCGTCCTCAATGATCCCTCTGTGCCTTACAACTACTGGGTGTCCAAGCTGGACACGTGGTTTGAACTGGCACTCTACGCCTTGGAGGTGCTGGCCTGCCCTGCCGCCAGCGTTCTGTCTGAGCGGGTATTTAGTGCTGCTGGTGGCATCATAACAGATAAGCGTATCCGCCTTTCCACCGAAAATGCTGATAGGTTGACACTTATAAAAATGAACAAGGCCTGGATTTCCCCTGACTTCTCCACTCCACTGGAGGAAAGCCCTGGGTGAACATAAAGTCACTTTAGATATGTTATTTACAATGATGGGAATACTCTGTATTCCCATTCACCCCTTACACCCAAAAAACGGGTATATGGTTGACTCTTAATCTTCTCATCCTCCTCCTCCTCTTCCATATGCCCTGTGATATAATTTTTATATAGGGCCAGCTCACCAGCGGGCCCTGTGATATAATTTTTATATAGGGCCAGCTCACCAGCGGGCCCTGTTTGACAATTTTTGTATAGGTCAGCTCACCAGCGGGCCTTCTCATATAATGTTTTATTGGGTCAGCTCTCTAGCGGGCCCTCTCATATAATGTTTTATAGCGTCAGCTCACTAGCGGGCCTTCGCATATAATGTTTAGGATGGTCAGCTCCGCAGCAGACCCTCACCCATAATGTTTTAGATGGTCGGCTCAGCAGCAGACCCTCATTCCTAATGTTTTAGATGGTCAGCTTAGCGGCATGCCCTCGCCCCTAATGTTTTAGAGGGTCACCAGCAGGCCATTAATCCTAATTTTTCAAGGGTGTGTATGATGCCCTCCTTTATGTGTAATAAAGGGTGTATTGGAGTGACATTTCAGTCTAATTTTTGGCAGCCCTTTCACTTAGTGCATAGGCTTTATGAGTGTTGGACCACTACCTGAACTATTGTACCACAATGTGAATGAGGCCCTCCATTTTGTGATATACAGGTTGTATCGGAGTGCCTCAGGTCCTCCCATTGAATTAAATAGGGCTGGGGTGTTCGACAGAGCAGAAGGTAGTTCTTGGCTTCATCCACTAAGTCACTTCGTCACTTTTACTCAATGGATCAGACCCCACTGTTCCGACTATAAATTTTGGACTTAACAAGTGCAAACGGACATGTTGTAAAACCTGTGGTAGCTGCGGCCTCCGTTCCTGAATGCTGTACCTTACCCGGGCCATAACCACGTTGAACACCTGCTTTACGCTGCGCACGTTTCCCTCTTAATCATGGCCCCAGTTCCGAAAAATCGATGACATTTTTTGCAGAATTTGCAGATGATATACAAGTAAATATACAGCAAATACTGTTTGGTAACAATTTTTCGCCTAAAATCGTCTTTTTCTTCCTTTTTGTGTGTTTTACGGTCAGTCTGTAAAAATGGCGTACTACGGGCGAAACATTGTTCCCAGCAGCGACGTTGGAGTCCAAGATGCATCCAGACATCCTCCCTATGCTGTCCCTGAACCATTTCTGTGGTGTTTCCGTCATTTTCTGACCTTTTCCTATGAACCAGGCACCCTCCCCTCATCAGAGCAGGGGGTGCCTGGTGTAATGCTCGAGTCCTCCCATTGACTTCAATGGGGCTCGGGTGCTCGGCCGAGCACTCGAGCCTCCGGGGGCGCTCGGCCAGAGCACCCGAACACCCGAGCATCGGGGTGCTCGATCATCACTAGTCATGAGCAGTAGAGCCTGCCAGCGCCGCGCCTGATACAGAAGGAGCATCCAGCTCTGCATCAGCCCGCTGTGCGGGAAGTCTCTACTGCGCGTGACAGCCCCGCGACCGGGTGGCTGTGACACTCTGGCCCGTGTAACGGGCTGTTCAGCTAGTAATTATATAATATATATGATGAAACAGAGCTAGTAATTCATAATGTGAAACACAAAACACAACAGAGCTAGCAAACGGTGTGTCACAGTATAGCCTGAAATATTGTTAAAGGTTACATAGCCAACATTACTCTCTATGGAAGGACACACTATTGGCTACTGGTGAGCACCTGTCAACATTCAGTTTTAGAAAGTTGGCATGCAGATACCCAGTGTGTTTGTTTGTGTGTTGGAGAGATGGTGAAAAGCAAGATGAATGGACAGAGGAAATAAAGAGCGAGAGGATGACTAGAAGTAGCTGAGAGGATGAGATCAGGTGGGTGAAGTGGAGAGAAAGGACAGATTAGGAAATGCGGGAGAAAAAAGCAACATAGGAGGCACGTTTTTACAAATGCATGTATGTGTGTGTATATGCATATATCACACTCTCATCTATTATGCGTAAACAGCGCAATGTATAATAAAAGAGAGTACTCACACTGAGTGCTCCATCAGTTGGTTGGTTGAAGCACAACTGGTATGTAGCCACAGAGGTTAAGGCTGCCCCTGTACAGATACTCCGGGATCAGCTGCATTGATCCTCTGTGCAACAGCTAAGTATTCTCTTATTAGCAGGGAAGGGCTGGCAACTTGTGGTCTGGGGGGCAAATACAATTATGTGGCCCATTTCTACTATGGTTCCAGCCCACTGTCCTACTCCACCCCTTTTGTTAATTTTAAAATTGGCATTAATGTTGAGAGGTAAGGCAGCTGATGCCACTTAGCTTACAATTGAAATGGGTGTACACTATTGATACCATAGAGCTTACAAAAGAATGGGTTAATGCCACTAGTGTAGCTTCATATGGATTCTAGTTCTGTGATATCATTTGTGTAGCTCCGTTTCATTTGTAAGCTCTGTGGTATCACTAGGGTAGCTCCATTTACAGCAGATCCAGAAACAGTTGTTGTGGGAGCACTCACAACCAGCTAGATACATCATTTGTGAAACAGATCCACATGAATTGGTATAAACAAACTTGCTTTTATTAAAAAATATAAAATACTTCTCGGGACACAAAGCACAAAGAAGAAAAATTACATAGAAAACATCTTATGCATTTCGTGCTGTACAGAGCTTAATCATAGCTCCATTTATAGCAGCAACAGGGTGATTCAGTGAGGCAGTGGCCCACCAGCCAAGACATATGACCGGCCCAGGGGGCAATTGCCCCTCTGCCCCCCAGGCCAGCCCTCCCCTGCTTATTAGAAAAAAGGGGAATTAGTACAAAGTCCAAACATCCTGATGAAAGGATCATCCAGAAACGCATTGGTTCAACACTTGTTTTTACTTTAATATATCTTTTTCTTTAATAAAGCGCTAGTCACTTTACCATACTGCTTATCTCTCCTTTTTCCCAACACACACACACACACACACACACACATACCTCTATTGATCTACAAATGAAAACCTGTAGAGAGATCTCCTGGGGTGGGGGGTATAGGCAGTTTTGCTTATAATCCAATCACATTGAATCGCTTGTGGCTCTTCAGCTGTAGTTAAAATAAAAAATTGGTTACGGTCTGGTGCTGTTCAGGATATCTCTTTCTCTTGCTTTGTTGGTATTGCACTTCTGGTCTCACGTGTTACTCTGCTGTTAACATGTAATGGTATATTGCACCTTTTTTCTCATGTAATGGTGTTTTCCATTACTAATCTCATATTATACCTTGTTGTTTTCAAGTAACACAGAATCTCTATGTTAGTCTCATGCAATACTCTTCTATTCTCATGTAATGGTATATTACCCTTTTGGTCTCATGAATGATTCTGCTGTTGATATGTACTGGCATGTACCCTGTTGATCTCCTGCCGTACTCTTCTGTTCTAATGTAATGGTGTATTGCTCTGTTGATCTCATATAATACTCTGCTGTTCTCATGCAACATAGTATTATTATGCAAGTCTCAAGCAATTCTCTGCTGTTCTCATGTAATGATGTATTGCCCCAATGGTCTCATGGGATACTCTGCAAGATACACACACACTCTCACACACAAACACACACACATTCACACACACGCTCTCATACACAAACACACACACAAGTTCATACATACATCATGTCTTGTGCATGCAGTAATGTTCATTGTAAGACACACAGACCATATTATGGATGAAACCAGGCCACAGATTTATTGATATAATTTTACAATACAACAACCTGCTTTTTAACCCTTGCCAAGAATACGGGGGCATGACTCTATGTCCCACTCCTACTGAGCATAAACCTCAGCCCAATTCTTAATCAACCCCACCACACCCCATTAGCTGGTCTGTGTAGCTCAATGGGGGGCGAAGACAGCGACCATGGTCAGGGTGTATTCCCTATGCCGCTGGCCTCACAACTTCCTGTTACAATATATACTCCACAATTGTTTTAACCATTGTACCCCTTGGCAAGGGCCCAAAAGCACTAAAGCTTTAACAAAAAATCCACCCACAGGTGCTTTTACGAATAGGGTGACCACATTTCCGTTCTGCCATCCTGGGACATGTGGTCACTCTAGTCCCGCGGCTGAGGCTCCCGCTGGCGCTGACCTTCTTTCTGAGGCTGAAACAGAGTAAGAGTTCCCAGTGGGAACTTTTAATCTGTGTCAGCCTCAGAAAGATGGTCAGCGCAGGCGGGAGCCTCAGCCGCGGGACTCACTTGCAACACCAGCATACCTGCTCCACCCCAGCTGTCCCGCATGCACCAGTCCAGCCAGCCAATGAAATGTATTTGCTATATGGTACTCATTGGCTGGCTCAGCCAGCCAACGAGGACCATATAGCAAATACATTTCATTGGCTGGCTGGACTGGTGCGTGTTGCTCCATTCTGGGACTCTTTGTTGTCCCGATGGGGGGTGACCCGGGACACGGGACACAGACCCCCAATAAGGGACAGTCCTGGGCATTCCGGGATGTGTGGTCACCCTATTTACGACCTGAACATAAGTGACCCCCAAAACCAGCCACCACAACACCAAACAAGTGAGGGAGCTGTGTCCTATGAGGATCCTAAGAGGAAGGGGTAAAGAACAAGGCTATTTATAGAAATCCTCCCTCCCTCCCCCCATATCATGCCTGGCCGGCTTTACTCAGACCCCTCAGCCTAGACAGGTTTCCCCATCTTAGGGTCTTGTGGTGAATTCTTAGTCACCAAACTCGGGATTAAGAAACTTTGACAGCCAAGAATGAAATTACCCAGCTTTCTTTTTTAGAAAACGATCACTGACAAAAAGCAATTTCTTTTTCTTTTCTTTTCCGTTTTTTTTTTTTTTTTTTTTTGCAATAGCTATATAATACTGGAAAATAATTTACACATTCATGGTTTGACTGTATATTTTTAAAGAAATATTATCACTTAAAAACAACATTGGTTGATTTTGAATGAGCTTCTAAAATCCCCTATATTTTGTATTAGCCTTTATTGATACACATTTAAACAAACAATTATGTGAGTTTTATTGCTTCAGAGCAATGTGATACACTTATATACACACCACACAGTCTGATCTCCTAAACACAGGGACACCAGGGTGATACACTTATATACACACCACACAGTCTGATCTCCTAAACACAGGGACACCAGGGTGATACACTTTTATACACCCCGCACAGTCTGATCTCCTAAACACAGGGACACCAGGGTGATACACTTATATACACACCACACAGTCTGATCTCCTAAACACAGGGACACCAGGGTGATACACTTATATACACACCACACAGTCTGATCTCCTAAACACAGGGACACCAGAGTGATACACTTCTATACACACCACATAGTCTGATCTCCTAAACACAGGGACACCAGGGTGATACATGTGTATACACACTACACAGTCTGATCTCCTAAACACAGAGACACCAGAGTGATACACTTATATACACACCCCACACAGTCTGATCTCCTAAACACAGGGACACCTGGGTGATACACTTATATACACCCCACACAGTCTGATCTCCTAAACACAGGGACACCAGGGTGATACACTTATATACACACCACACAGTCTGATCTCCTAAACACAGGGACACCAGGGTTATACACTTATATACACACCACACAGTCTGGTCTCCTAAACACAGGGACACCAGGGTGATACACTTATATACACACCACACAGTCTGATCTGCTAAACACAGGGATACCAGGGTGATACACTTCTATACACACCACACAGTCTGATCTCCTAAACACAGGAACACCAGGGTGATACACTTATATACACACCACACTTTCTGATCTCCTAAACACAGGGACACCAGGGTGATACACTTCTATACACACCACACAGTCTGATCTCCTAAACACAGGGACATCAGGGTGGGAAAGAGGGACAGAGGGGTTTGGGTCTAAAAGAGGGACTGTCCTTCCTAAAGAGGGACACTTGGGAGGTATGTGAATGACAGGCCTCAATTAGCCTAATGTGTAAATCTAAGTAACTATTTTCTAAATTGTTAGTGCAACATATAGATAATTTTGAAAACGCTTTCAAAAACACCAAATGTATTTTTAGCGATAGTGACTCTTTATAAGATAATGTTTTAATAGGCAGCATTTAGCCTGTGTAATCAATCACATGATGCAGGTAAAACGTATATTTTATTATATTAAATAAAGATAGCTAAAAAACCAAATCATATAATAGGACATATATAAATAACTAAAAGTATTGAGTCAAATAGCTGCGTTTAATTGGGTAAATAAGAAAATGATTAATGAATATTGTAGAACGCAAAGGCAGTTAATTAACTGCAAACATCAATTTCAATGATGAGGATAAAATTACACTATCTGACCTCTTGGATTCTAGAGAGATCTTCAATGCTGCGTGAAGAGAAACTGGGGGCAAGTATGACACAGGCAGTGTAATTCATTTTGTGTACTTTGACGTTAGCTGCACTATATATATATGTATGTATGTAAAAGAGAAAACTCACAGTGCCAACTCACCACAACATATCCATATAATAGATATAATTTTAGTTTGAATATAAAGTATATATATAGAAAACAGCAAGGAATGAGAGGGTTCTCCAGTCCTGCAAACATCAGGCCTAAACCCAAAGTGCAAAAAACAAACAAAAAGTCAAACCTGCGCTTGTCTAAATAAAAATTGAATGTGTGCCCTTTAATGGGTATATCTAATATTTCTCAGTAAATAAGTGAGATTTTAGTTTTCACAAATTGGCCAAGTCATGGGTAAGCTTGCCACTATTTTCCATTACACCACACTGAGACCCATAAACATTAAAATGAGCACATTCCAGGGTCCCTAGCTCTCCTACGCGTTCATTATAAGATCTCGTCAGGGATTTTATTTTTTTTTAATTTTTGATAGGGCTTTTTAGGTGTATTAGAGTAGAACGTGCCAAAAGTGAGATACCTTGGTGCGGTGGCAAGCTCACCTACGACTTGGTCAATTTGTGAACACTAAAATCTCACGTATTTACTAAGAAATGTTATATATACACCCATAACAGGGCACACATTCAATTTTCATATAGACGAGCGCAGGTTTGCCTTTTGTTTATATATATATATATATATATATATATATATATATATATGTACTAATGATTTAATACATACCGGTGAACACACACTGTCATTGGTAAGAGTTTACCGCTTTGCTATCAATTAATACCACTGGGCAAATGTTGGCTCCCTCCAGAAGTTTAACGGCGGCGGCGCCATTACCGCTAAGATATGATGGCGAACCCACACTGTGCAGAGGTTTCCTTAACCAACTAGAGATATTCCGAGAACTCACACCCCATGCCTTTCCGAATGACCATAGCAAGGTGGGGTTCATTATATCTCTATTGACTGGCAAAGCCCTGGCATGGGCTAACCCTTTATGGGAGCAGGCTAAACCATGTACTCTGAGCTTTCACGAATTTGTCAGACAGTTTCGCAGAGTATTCGAGACGCCTGGGAGAGCCACCTCTGCTGCCAAAAAACTGATGGTATTACAGATGGGCGATCGTACTGTGGCTGATTATGCCATAGAATTTTGCATACTAGCTGCAGAAGTAGCTTGTAATAATGAGGCACTCCTGGCAGCCTTTGCCCAAGGGTTATCGGACCCCATTAAAGATGAGATTGCGGCCAGGGAAGTACCTACTGATTTGGATAAGTATATAGATTACGTGATTCTCATCGATACCCGCATGGGCTAAAGGCGCCTGGCGAAAGGGCAACTGACAAGTGCCCAAGAGCCAGTATAAAAAGGAACATCCTGGGTGGGCCAATCAGCCACTTCCAATGCAAAGTTAACACAGTAGAAGATTGACAGGGAATCACGGGGACCGTGATATTTGCTTTGCAATGCATTGCATACCCCTCTGGCACTCGAAAGGTTAATGTGAGCAAGCCCCAACAAAACCTTTGTATAATGAACAAGAAAATAGATTCATGTTATGCCAAATGGCTCTGTTCCTTGTTAGTACATAGACAGGAGCAAGATAGATAGATATAAAGATATAGATGCTTAACCTGATAGAGAGAGATACGTACTAGTGATGAGCGAGCACCCCAATGCTCGGGTGTTCGGGTGCTCTGACCGAGCACCCCCAGAGGCTCGAGTGCTCGGCCGAGCACCCGAGCCCCATTGAAGTCAATGGGAGGACTCGAGCATTACACCAGGCACCCCCTGCTCTGATGAGGGGAGGGTGCCTGGTCCATAGGAAAAGGGCAGAAAATGATGGAAACACCACAGAAATGGTTCAGGGACAGCATAGGGAGGATGTCTGGATGCATCTTGGACTCCAACATCGCTGCTGGGAACGATGTTTCGCCCGTAGTACGCCATTTTTACAGACTGACCGTAAAACACACAAAAAGGAAGATAAAAACGACTTTAGGCGAAAAATTGTTACCAAACAGTATTTGCTGTATATTTACTTGTATATCATCTGCAAATTCTCCCAAAAATTTCCTCGATTTTTCTGAACTGAGGCCATGATTAAGAGGGAAACGTGCGCAGAGGCAAATTCTCCCAAAAATTTCCTCGATTTTTCTGAACTGAGGCCATGATTAAGAGGGAAACGTGCGCAGAGGCAAATTCTCCCAAAAATTTCCTCGATTTTTCTGAACTGAGGCCATGATTAAGAGGGAAACGTGCGCAGAGGCAAATTCTCCCAAAAATTTCCTCGATTTTTCTGAACTGAGGCCATGATTAAGAGGGAAACGTGCGCAAAGGCAAATTCTCCCAAAAATTTCCTCGATTTTTCTGAACTGAGGCCATGATTAAGAGGGAAACGTGCGCAAAGGCAAATTCTCCCAAAAATTTCCTCGATTTTTCTGAACTGGGGCCATGATTAAGAGGGAAACGTGCGCTGAGCCGACCATCCAAAACATTATGGGTGAGGGTCTGCTGCGGAGCTGACCATCCTAAACATTATATGCGAAGGCCCGCTAGTGAGCTGACGCTATAAAACATTATATGAGAGGGCCCGCTAGAGAGCTGACCCAATAAAACATTATATGAGAAGGCCCGCTGGTGAGCTGACCTATACAAAAATTGTCAAACAGGGCCCGCTGGTGAGCTGGCCCTATATAAAAATTAAATCACAGGGCATATGGAAGAGGAGGAGGAGGATGAGAAGATTAAGAGTCAACCATATACCCGTTTTTTGGGTGGAAGGGGTGAATGGGAATACAGAGTATTCCCATCATTGTAAATAACATATATAAAGTCACTTTATGTTCCTCCGGGGCTTTCCTCCAGTGGAGTGGAGAAGTCAGGGGAAATCCAGGCCTTGTTCATTTTTATAAGTGTCAACCTATCAGCATTTTCGGTGGAAAGGCGGATACGCTTATCTGTTATGATGCCACCAGCAGCACTAAATACCCGCTCAGACAGAACGCTGGCGGCAGGGCAGGCCAGCACCTCCAAGGCGTAGAGTGCCAGTTCATACCACGTGTCCAGCTTGGACACCCAGTAGTTGTAAGGCACAGAGGGATCATTGAGGACGCTGACACGGTCTGCTACGTACTCCTTCACCATCTTCCAAAACTTTTCCCTCCTTGTGACACTAGGCTGCGCATCAGGGTGAGGGTGCTGGCGGGGTGTCATGAAGGTGTCCCACGCCTTGGAGAGTGTTGCCCTGCCTTTGTCGGAACTGCTGTGTGCTCCCCTTTTCTCCCCTTCTCGGTTGGCCAAGGTAGCACGTACTCTGCCGCCAGCGTTGTCAGATGGAAAATTTTGGAGCAATTTTTCAACAACAACCTTCTGGTATTGCACCATTTTGCTTGTCCTCTCCACCGGAGGAATGAGAGATGAGAAATTCTCTTTGTAGCGGGGGTCCAGAAGGGTGAACACCCAGTAATCCGTGTTGTCTAAAATGCGTATAACGCGTGGGTCACGGGAAAGGCAGCCTAACATAAAGTCAGCCATGTGTGCCAGAGTACCAAAAGGCAAGATTTCGCTGTCCTCACCAGGAGGATGACTCTCAATCTCCTCATCCTCTTCCTCCTCTTCTGCCCACCCACGCTGAAGAGATGGAACTAAAGTTCCATGGCTACCCTCTGTAGCGGAGGCAACCGTGTCTTCCTCCTCCTCCTCCTCCTCCTCCGCCTCCTCCAATTGTCGCTGAGAAGACGAAGTGAGGGTGCTCTGGCTATCACCTTGTGTAAGCTCTTCCTCCCCCATTTCCACCTCTTCCACATGCAAAGCGTCGGTTTTAATTGTGAGCAGCGAGCGTTTCAGTAGACACAGAAGTGGGATGGTTACACTGATAATAGCGTTATCGCCGCTCACCATCTGTGTCGATTCCTCAAAATTGCGTAAAACCTCACAGAGGTCTGACATCCATTCCCACTCCTCACTTCTGATTACAGGAAGTTGAACGGAGAGGCGACGACCGTGTAACAGCTGGTACTCCACTACTGCCCTCTGCTGCTCACAAAGCCGGGCCAACATGTGGAAGGTGGAGTTCCAGCGCGTGCTCACGTCACACAGCAGCCGGTGAGCTGGCAATTGTAAGCGCTGCTGCAGCTTCAACAGGCCGGCTGAAGCTGTTGATGACTTACGGAAATGTGCACACACGCGGCGCACCTTGGTCAAGAGATCATGCACATTGGGGTAGGTTTTTAGAAATCGCCACCAAGTTACGCCCATTATCACACACAACCATGCCTGGTTGCAGGTTGAGTGGCGAGAGCCATTGCTCGGTCTGGTGACTAATCCCCTGCAACAGCTCTGAGGCCGTGTGCTGTTTGTCCCCAAGGCAGATCAGCTTCAGCACGGCCTGTTGACGCTTCCCCACTGCAGTGCTACACTGCTTCCAGCTACCGGCTGATGGGTGAGTGGCGCTGCGCGCAGAGAATTCGGAGGTGGAAACGGAGGAGGAGGAGCCAATAACGTAGGTGCTGGCGGAAACCCTGATGGAGGTAGGGCCCGCAATCCTCGGCGTGGGTAGCACCTGTGCCATCCCAGGGTCCGAGTCGCTCCCAGCCTCCACGACATTCACCCAGTGTGCCGTCAGGGAAATGTAGCGTCCCTGGCCACAAGCACTTGTCCATGTGTCAGTCGTTAAGTGGACCTTCCCAGTAACTGCGTTGGTCAGGGCATGGGTGATGTTACGGGACACATGGTGGTGTAATGCGGGGATGGCACACCGGGAAAAGTAGTGGCGGCTGGGGACCGTGTACCGAGGGACAGCTGCTGCCATCAGGCTGCGGAAGGACTCAGTCTCCACAAGCCTAAATGGCAGCATTTCGATGGCCAGTAATTTGGAAAGGTGTGAGGTTAGTGCTATGGCCTGTGGGTGGGTGGCTGGGTATTTTCGCTTGCGCTCAAATGCCTGGGGTAACGACATTTGGACGCTGTGCTGGGACAGGGAAGTGGATGTGGTCGCTGATGGTGCTTCAGATGGTACAGGTGCAGGGCGGGAGGTATGCGGGCCTGCGCCTTCGACAGGCGATTGGCCGGCACCGAAAACAGGGGAAGAGGAGGCAGTGGTGTGGCCTGCAGACACAGATGGGCGATCCAGGCGTTCCTCCCACTTATTACGGTGCTTGGATGCCATGTGTCGGATCATGCTGGTGGTGGTGAGGTTTCTAGTGTTCATGCCTCGGCTCATTCTGGTGTGGCACAGGTTGCAAACTACAATTCTTTTGTCGTCCGCACTTTCCTTAAAAAAACGCCATACCGCGGAACACCTACCCCTTGGCAAGGGAGATTTACGCAAGGGGGTGCTCCGTGGAACATTTGCGGGCCGGTTTGGTGCGGTCCGCCTTCTTTCTGTAGCCACACCACTGCCTCTTCCAGCCTGTTGCGGTGCTGCAGATGGCTCACCCTCAGGACTGCTGTCATCGCTCGGCTCTACACCTTCCCAGGTGGGGTCAGTCACCTCATCGTCCACCAAGTCCTCCTCCACTTCCTCACTCTGATCATCCTCCTCATGTCTTGATCCCACCACATACTCAGTCATTGACAACTGTATATCATCCTCCTCATCAAGGTCTTGAGACAGTAATAGTGGTTGATGTAATGGCAACTGTGTCTCATCATCATCATCATCCACTTCCTTTGACCTTAAATGCCGTTCACCTCTGTCATCTTCTTGTGATTGGGTACCCTCTAGAGGTTGTGAATCAGGGCACAAGATGTCATGTTCCTCTGCAAGCGTGCTTGGAGAGAGGGTCAAATGAAGGATTGGTGATGAGACGAGCTCCTCACTATATCCCAGTGTGGGATCACTTCTTTGACCAGATCCTCTATGGTGGGAGGAAGGATGATCAGAGTGAGGATTATGTTGACCAGACTCTTGGCTACTGAGAGTGGACTTGGTGGAAGACAGGGTGGTGCTTAACCGACTGGAAGCAGTATCAGCTGACATCCAACCGACCACCTGTTCGCAGTGGTCGGACCTCGAGAGTGATGTCCTGCGACGCCCTGTAAAATGAGACATGAAGCTAGGTATGGTGGATGTCTTTCTGTCTTGTGCTCTGGCACCAGGCGCAGTTTCTACGCGTCCTGACCCGCGCCCTGAACTATCAGGATCACGTCCACTTCCCCGTCCCTTTTTACCCGCCTTCTTCATATTACACGGAATATGTGCTGCAAATCTGCAACTGTGCACAGTAAACAGAATTTGCTTCTTAACTGCGGCGACGCACAGTGAATGGAATATGTGACTTTGATATTTTACAGTTTGAAGACTTAACAGAATGTTTTCCTATTCTGAAACTTTGCACAGTAAACAGAATTTGCTTCTTAAATGCGGCGACGCACAGTGAATGGAATATGTGACTTTGATATTTTACAGTTTGAAGACTTAACAGAATGTTTTCCTATTCTGAAACTTTGCACAGTAAACAGAATGTGCTGCTAGTCTGCAACTTTGCACACTAAACAGAATGTGCTCTAATCTGCAACTTTGCACACTGAACAGAATGTGCTCTAATCTGCAACTTTGCACACTAAACAGAATGTGCTCTAATCTGCAACTTTGCACACTAAACAGAATATATGAAGTTTTTTTTTTGTTTTTTTTTCCCCCCACACAAAATAAACTGCTGCCCCCACACACAGTAGTCCTAAAAAGGACTTTTGGGTCTTTTTTTTTTTTCACAATTGCTTGTCTTCTCCCTACACTGACTTTCCCTTCCTATCCTCAGCTCTCCCTGGCTAAGACTGAGCCGAACTCGCTGGTCAGGTGCTATACAGCACCCGATCACGGGTTCTGGCCAGCCAATCAGTGTAATGCCAGCAGCCAACATGGCTGCTGGCATTACACTGATGTCAGAGCCTCCCTGCACGTTTATTGGCTGCGCAGCAGCCGCGAAACGTGCGGGGAGGAGACCCGAACATGGCGGGCGAGCACATGCGGTACTCGTACGAGTACCGCCATGTGCCGAGCAGAGCGATGCTCGAGCCGAACCGAGCTTCGGCCGAGCATGCTCGCTCAACACTAATACGTACATTTCTGGGGTAATACATTTTTTGTTCTTGCATCATATCCTCCAAATGGCCAAAGAAGGACACTTGTGTTTTAGAGGGTATACCTGGGACATGGTTGGTGGGCGGGACATTACTGAGAAATTTTAGGCTATTTCATGACCTATTGACACCTCTTTGAGCAAATGAATAAACGATTTAGAACAAGACCAAAGTATTTTATTTACACAGACTAATTTATTTACATATGTATACTGATGTTTATACAAACAGGGCCGGATTTACATCTCAGGAGCCTGTAGGCACAGAAATCTGAAGCGCCCCCCCCCCAAAAAAAAGTACAAAAAGTTCAGCCATGTTTTGCCCATCTCTGTTATTGGGTGTTAGTTGCGCTAATGCTAAAATACAGATTGGAAGTTTCCCTGGCAACCAAGGAGTTAAAATAATTGTAAAGTGCTGTCCTTATTTAGTCTCTGTCTCCCTTCCATTGATCCTATCTTAGGATAGTCTTTTTATTGTCTATTTTATGACACACACCCTTAAACTTCTCCCCCACACACACACTCACAACCTCCTTGCATGTGCGAGCACACACAGTTACAACATATATATATATATATATATATATATATATATATAAGAAAGAGATCTCTGCACCTCAAATGTGGACCACTCACAAATTCCAGCCTGGTTGCAGCTACTCTCTGTGACCGACCGTCCGACTACAGGGTACAGGCAGAGGCTGTTCCTCTGTGGCTGTGCTGTTAACTTCTGTTCGTGGGCCACGGCTCCCTGCAGAGTCTGGGAGAGCAAGTGAGGTTGGTTGGGAGTAATGGCATGCGCCAGGCTGGATCAGGATTACATCCGGTCGCGTCGCGCTGCACATCAGTGCCTCCGAGGCATTTCAGGTGGCTTGTGCACACCCAGCATCACTCCACTCAACTACCACAGAACAGGAGAGGGCCGGGGAGAGAAGTAGAGAATGAGGACTCGCCTCGGAGTTCAATAGTTCATAACCCCTCCCCCCGCATTTGTGATGAGGCGAACAGGCGACCCTACTTTCATAATCCACGTCGGCCGGCCACAGACTCAGACTCAGTGATAGTGTGTGGAGGAGGTCATCACAAACATCCCCCCACACTCGACACTTCAGCAGGCAGCATTGATGTGGACTGGCACTGGCTCAGACATGCATGATGCATACGGCTAATTATACAAAAAAAAAAAAAAAAACAATCCCAATGACAGGCGCCCCTCTGTGGGATACGCCTGTAGGCAGATGCCTACTCTGCCTTATTATAAATCCGGCCCTGTATACAAACATTAATGTGAGTCATATTGCTGTATAGCAGGGTGATACACTTACATACACACCACACAGTCTGATCTCCTACACACAGGGACGGGAAAGAGGGACGGAGGGATTTGGGTTTCAAAGAGGGCTTGTCCCTCCTAAAGAGGGACTCTGGGAGGTATGGACCCCTAATATCTCCTAAAGAGGTACTCTGGGAGGTATGTACTCTAAAATCTCCTAAATAGAGACACTTGGGAAGTATAAATCACTAATATCTCCTAAAGATGGACACTTCGGCGGTATGGACCCTTAATATCTCCTAAAGAGGGACACTTGGGAGGTATGGACCCTTAATATCTCCTAAAGAGGGACAATTGGGAGGTATGTACCCCTAATATCTCCTAAAGAGGGACACTTGGGAGGTACGGACCGTTAATATTTCCTAAAGAGGAACACTTGGGAGGTATGTACCCCTAATATCTCCTAACGAGGGACAATTGGGAGGTATGCACCCTAATATCTCCTAAACAGGAACACTTGGGAGGTATAGACCCTAATATCTCCTAAAGAGGGACACTTGTGAGGTACAGACCCCTAATATCTCCTAAAGAAGGACACTATGGAGGTGTGTACCCCTAATATCTCCTAAAAAGGGACACTTGGGAGATACAGACCCCTAATATCTCCTAAAGAAGGACACTTGGGAGGTATGGACCCCTAATGTCTCCTAAAGAGGGACACTTGACAGTTTTGTTGCTTCTTCTTAGGCTGGTACAGGAATACTAACACTTAAAAATGAACCCAGTATTTCATGCTTGCATCTGTAAGTATTATCTGTGTGTTTTCTGTGCAGATATTTTGCCTTGTCCAGACTGATCTGTGAATGGGCTTAGATAAGATAACAGTCACAATCATTTTATTGATGGTAGCTCTTATCTCTCCATACAAACAGCATAAACAAAATTAAATAAATATCCCATGAACAGGAAATTTACACTGCATTAAAAGAAAGTTCGGGATTCTATTTCAGGGATGTAACATAAGCATAAGTAGCTTTTACATATACTCATTATAAGCATGTGTTTCATTTTTGGTGTTAATGTGCCTTTAACCGTGTGTCTAATCATGTTTTCATATTTCATTGGTGTAAACAGTAGAATGTCTGCTTCTTACTGATATAGATTAGCAGACAATGAAGGAAAAGGAATCACTATGGGTAAAATTCAATCAAACTACTGTTTACAATTAAGAGGAACAGGGCCAGATTAATATAACAGGCTCCCCTAGGCAAGGCACTCTAAGGGGTTTATGTACTAATGTATGATAAAGAACTGATAATGTGGAGATGACTTCTCAAGTGATGTCACTTCTCCAGTTCCTATGTTACTCTGTTGAGCTTATGTATAAAATCTCTAAAGTTGGAGAAATCTTAGCGCATTGGCTCCATAGAATAACAGGAAAAGGTGAGTTTACAACACTGGAGAAGTCATCTGATGTTTCGCATCCTGTTTATCACACCTTAGTGCATTTACCCCTAGGAGCCATTAGCTCCGCCCATGACCACACCCCCAATCCTCACATTGAGATCTAGGCAGTTGCCTCCCCTGCCTGTTGGGAAATCTGTCTCTAAGCAGGAAATATACAAATCACGTAACCAAATCAAGTAAGAAGAAAATGAAAGCATAACATAATGATAAAAAACAACTTTTCACAACACTGCATTATTTTATTTATTTTTTTTTTTTTTTACTTTGGCAGAGGTATAAACTGCACCTGTCACCCTAAGGCAAGTTTATTTTGTTTCATGCATAATAAAGATCTGCTTCAATACTGGGCTAGCTATTTTTTCTATAAAATATTTTTTTTGAGAGATGAACCTTTAGATTTGGGTGGCAGATTATGGTAATTATGCTAATTCCCTGCACAGTATGCTAATTAGTTGACACTGTGCTATGAAACACCTCCAGTATGTGGCCTCTGTCTAGGTTAGTTCACAGTACAGTGTGTAGAAATCAGAAAAAGAGAGAAAAGGCACAGAAATCTAAGTGTGGATGGTTTATGGGAATGTGCTGCACCTTCACCACCTTCAGACGTGCACATTCTCCCTCACCGTGCCAAGTAACACCTTTAATTCTGTGCCAATTGCACTCACCTTTGTGTGAGGCAAAACCAGCCTCACAGTATCAGCGCTTTCACTGGATAACCCCCAGTGTCGGTTTCTTTACGTAAAACAGCTCCCCGTATCTTCAGCTCCCCAAACCTGGATTTCTTCCCATCCAATACTTCAATTCTCTTTGGTTTGGCTTTGGCCCTCTATCTAGGGTCCGGCTAGACCTATTGCTAATACTGGGGTATATAGCTGTAAATTGATGACACTAATAATATTTATTCTGGGTTTAGCCAATAAAAAATATACTGAAAAATACAATAAACCAAGCACAACACAGGTACAATGACCAATACAGAAAATAAAAAATACATAAGTATTACTAAAATCCGGCTAAAACGATGGGACTAATTCTCTATTAACCACCCAACGCGTTTCTCAGTTTACACTGCTTCATCAGGGGTCTCCATACAACTGATGAAGCAGTGTAAACTGAGAAACGTGTTGGGTGGTTAATAGAGAATTTGTCCCATAATTTTAGTCGGATTTTATTAACCATAAAGGTTTGAGAGACAAACCTGGGGGCTATTACATTATTTTACAAATATGTACAATATGGGGGATAGTAATAATAAAGTATTACTATCCCTTTAAGGTGACTGGCACATAACCCTTTGACTGCCAGATGGGTATGCAATGCATTGCTTTGAATGTGTTGGATACCCTTCTGGCATTCAAAGGGTTAAAGCGGAACTATCACCCTAAATAAAATCTCCCCCAATAATTAGGCATATGGCTATATGCTTAGAAACAGTGCTATTATCACGTACATGTACTGGGTTATGAAGAAATTCTACTTCATCTTAGACCGGCGGCCAGGCATGAGCTCATACAACTTGGCTTAGAGACATCTGTGTGCCTGCGCTGCCCGTCCCAGTCTCCTCTAGGAGGCGCTGCATTGTACCTTAAGGTAACAGGAAGTGACTGACAGTGCAGGAGCGCAGATGCATCTAAAGCAAGAAGCTTGCCCGTCAGTCTCAGATCAAGAAGGATTTCTTTATAACACTGTACTTGTGCTGGATAATAGTACTATTTCTAAACATATTGATATATGCCTAATTATTGGGGAGGGACGTTATTTAGGGTGATAGTTCCACTTTAAATGTACTGTTTTTGTTTTTTTTTATTTAATGACTCCTATATATATATAGCAGAATTTCCCATGCCTTGCATCTAAATAGTTAAAATATCTGTTAGGAGTTTATAGGTCTACCAACAGAGAAAGTGGGATAATTTCTATGACATTTGAATGAAATTGGTTGAATAGGAAACTTGGCTCACTGAGTGGATAATAACACGTTGAATAATTGGCAACTGTGTAGCAACTGTTTGTCATGGCTGAGTCAGTGTCTTTTCTTTTATGCATGTTTTAAATAAACAATATCAAACGATTCCAAGTACTGTCTTGGTCTGTTCAATATTAACCTTCTGGATAAAAATACACTTCGAGCTGATTCGTATTGGGTTCCTAATATCCGTAAGTAATAGAAAATGCAACATGACACAAAAGGGCTAAAAAAAGCACAAGCCTGCTTACATAGACATAAGAGGATACTGGGAATATTTTTAGTGTATGTTTCACGTGGAACTGCTGTACAATCCTAGAAAGAAAGTCACAATGTCAAATTAGCTTCTAAAACTGTTCACGGTAATTATAGAGCAGTAGTATACAGTAAGGGGAACGAGACAAGAATTGAAATAGCATTCTTTCTTCTTAAAGGTGAACTAACACCCTCTCGTAATGACTCTCCACTTATCCTACTTTTACCAAAAAATCCTAATGGCCCATATGAATTTTACACTTGTACTTATGTTAAAGTGGAACTCACACTGCTAACAAACGTTGGCTATAATAATTCCCTATCTGGCCTATCGCCAGAATTATTACCTCTTCATGGAGAAATTTGAAGTGATCCTCGTCTGACAGGAAGGACGGAGCGCGGACATCTTGCCCTTGTGACGTCCGCACGCATGCGCTGTCAGTCCCTTCCGGAATAAAATGGCTCCTAGCAACGCCTCCTACAGCCGTCTGGGACTGACAGAGCAGGCGCGCGGACGTCACTAAGGCAAGATGTCCGCGCTCCGTCCTGCCTGTCAGCCGAGGATCACTTCAAATTTCTTCATGAAGAGGTAATAATTCTGGCGACTAGCGCTACTAAGCAGCTAGTCGCCAGATAGGGAATTATTACAGACAACGTTTGTTAGCGGTGTTAGTTCCGCTTTAAACAGATAACATCTTCTGTCAGTCCCGGAGAACAGTTGCTGGCAGGACGAATGGAGCTCAAACTCTGCTCGCTGCACACAATGACCTTAAAGGGGACTTTAACTTAAAATAAAAATGTAACCATGGATTTTTATTATTAAAGTTTTAGTAATGTCAGACCCTAATATTGTAGGTATTGAAATAGTAAACTTAATGGGACAAGTTGGATCTCTCAAACCTTTATGGTTTGAGAGATATAAGCACTTAAAGTTCCCCTCCCTCCCCTTTTCCAGACATCAGGATGTAGTTGACGTCAGGAGATCCCGGTCCCAGACCGGCTGGTGGATCTTCAGCAGAGCTGAATGAGCGATATCAAAATACAAATACTTCAGTGGAAAGGTCTGCAGAGTGTGCTTGCTAACCAAGCACACTTTGTAGACTATTCCAGTGAAGTATCTGTTTTTAGATATCGCTCATTTGGCTCTGCTGAAGAGCCGCCTGAGTCAGCCTGAGTCGCACAACTCAAATCCACGGCTGACAGCTTTACAGCTCGTCAGCAAAAGGGGGAAACGTTAAGAGCATATATCTCTCAGACCATAAAGGTTTGAGAGATCAAACGTGTCCCATTAAGTTTATTATTTGAATGCCTACAATATTAGGGTTTGGTAATGTTAGACATTACTAACCCTTTAACACAAGATTAGCGCTAGATATGTTTTTATTTGGAGATATTTAGCCTTCTAATTTGGGCACTTCCGCGTTCTGCAGGACCCTGTACCTCTCAGGACTTCCCAGCTGCCCCAGGGATTGTGTTCACGCCTCCCCTTCATAGCTGTATTTCTGTGAACTAACATTACAGCAAACTCCGTTTACCATGCTACTGAGGTTGCAAGCTGACTAGCATGGTAAACGGAGTTTGCTGTAAATTTAGCCCACAGAAATACAGCTATGAAAGGGAGTGCGAACGTGCTCCCTGGGGCAGCTGGGAAGTCCTGAGGCATCATGTGGGACATATAGGGTCCCGCAGAACATGGAAATGCCCAATTTTGAAGGCTAAATATCTCCACTAGTGGGTGAGTTACAAAAAACCATACCCAGCGCTAATCTTGTGTTAATGAATAAAACCCATGGTAACATTTTTACTTTTGGTGACAGTTCCCCTTTAACCACCTATACTACATTGCACTCCCCTCTGATCCTTAACCCATTAAGGACCAGCCACAGTTGAGGACCAAGGGACAATTTTTTTTTTTTTGGCATTGAATTCAGGAGTCCCTGAGCGTCCTGCATCTGCGCAGAGATCCCTGAATTCCAAGACGTGTCAGGATCATCACTGGTCCTTAAAGTGATAGTAATGTCTAAAAAAAACTTTTTTTTCATTTAGAAGAGCTTAAAAAGCTGATCTAAATGCAAAAAAAATATCTCTCAAACCGCTATGGTTTAAGAGATACGGGCGCTTAAAGTTTGATTTCTCCTACTGACAGCTGTAAAGCTGTCAGCAGGAGATCCGTGTCGGTCGACACCGTGGCTCTTGAGAAGTGCCGAGATCTCGTTACTTACATGGAATCCCTTCATTGGAATGGTCTAAAACGTGTGCCTAATGTTCAGGCACATGTTTTAGACCATTCCAATAAAGGGATTCTGTGTAAGTAACGAAATCTCGGCACTTCTCAAGCGCCACGGTGTCGACCGACACGAATCTCCTGCTGACAGCTTTACAGTTGTCAGTAGGAGAAATCAAACTTCAAACGCCCGTATCTCTTAAACCATAGCAGTTTGAGAGGTACGTTTTTTGCATTTAGATCAGCTTTTTAAGCTCTTCTAAATGCAAAAAAGTTTTTTTTAGACATTACTAACACTTTAAGTGCAGGACAGCCGTGACAGCCCTGGCACATCATTGGTCATTTAAGGGGTTAAAGAGTCATTCATTCTGCCTGCTTCAGTTTGAAAAATATCTCAACATATGTCATGATCACCTCCATAGACAGGGCATCAGGAATTAAAGTGATAGTAATGTTTCACAAAAACAGCAGCTCCAATTAATCTTCATAGTATTTGGGCCATGGAGAGTGTTATTTCAATACTGTCAGAGTTGTAGTACAAGAGTAATTGATTGATAAAGTATCCCCCTCCCGCCCCTTTTACCTAGTGTAAGACACCTCCCCTCAGATGTGGAATCTGGTCTCTTGACCGGACAGGTCACAGCAAGGGACAATCTTCTTACTGTGAGAACTTAGTTCATTGACTTTTAGAATAACATAGGAACTGGATAAGTCATCTCCACTTTATCACCTGTTTATCACACCTTAATACATAATGCACTAGGTCTCTTCATTCTTGTTATGCCTGGAGCAGCGACCTAGTAGTCTTGAAAGCTTGCATCCAAAGCCACTCAGTCAGCCAATAAAGGTATCACTTTTACTCTATTAGTCTCCTGCTTTTTTAACCCCTTAATGACTGGTGACATGCCAGAACCATCACCATTTTTTTCCCTTTAATTACCATTGACGGTCCTGGCACGTCAAATACTTTTTACTTACACACAGGGTCTGAAATTGACCTCTCCAAGATTGGAGCGGTCTCTCTCAGAACCCCGCTTGGAGCACCAGTATACGGAACAGGTCTTGTGTGCCGGCGCATCTGCACAGATCAAAGCAGTCTTTAACCCCTTAAGGACCATTGCTGTACCAGGACCGTCATGGCGGTCCAGCACTTAAGGACCAGTGACGGTCCTGGTACGTCATGGAGTTCAGGGCTCCCGGCGTGGCTGCACGCCGCTCCAGAAGCCCTGAACCGGAAGTGCAAAAAAAAAAAAAAAAGCCCGTTGTCCTCAAGCACCGGTTCTTAAGGGGTTAAGGGAAGGTAACATCCCTGGACCACTGGCCATTAAGGGGTTAAAGAAGACCCAATCAAGTATTTCATTTCTGCTTTTGGTTTTCTTTCTTTAACCAATCAGATGTTATCACATGATGCCAGGTTGAAGAAAAAAAAGAAAAAAAACTAAGCTTACTTCCCTTTAGGCATAAATCACAGCATGTTCCTGGTCAGGGCAATTGTCTGATCAAATAATTCTCAGAATTCCTGGGACGCATTTCCCAATAGGCAGACTAGGCAACTGCCTAAACCTCCACATTTCGATGGGCACCTGAGCTGTGCTGGCCACACCCACATTGTGAATTGTGGGTGTGGCCAGAGCAATTTCAAAGTCCCTGCAGTCATTTATATACACCTTTACTGGCTGTTATTTAATCCATTGAATGAAAGAGAGATCTCTTTATCAACCAAGGGTTTAAAGGGATAGCAATACTTAATTTTAAGTGTGTTTCATATTATAGGCATAAAAAACTATGAAAAATGATGTAAGGCCTATCTCTGGTTTGAGAGAAATGCCTCGCTAAAGTTACCTTTACTTGCCTGTTTGAACAAAGTCAGTGCTTAGCTGAAAGCTGCAGAATCTGGTCATTTGACCGGATGGAGGCTCTTCAGCAGAGCCAAAAACACGAGATCTGAACATTAATACTATATTGTAATGGTCTACAAAGTGTGCCTGCAAACCAGGCACACTTTGTAGACCATTCCAACTAAGTATTTATTTGTAGATTTCGGTTTCCCAGCTCTGCTGAAGAGCCGCCTCGAGTCGACCGACATGAATCTCCTGCTGTCAGCTTTACAGCTGACATCAGTGAGAGGGGATCTTTAAAACGTTCTATCTCTCAAACCATACAGGCTTATGAGATCGGACTGGCATCAATGGGTTTCTTTTTTGATTATCTACAATATTACTTTTTATTTATATAAGACAATAGTATGAAAGCCTGTATACACGGGCTAAAGTGCACCCAGCTGCCCCGGCTGCTGCCCCGGAGCTGAGAGCAGAGACAGGACGTGAGCCATCCGGAGCAGGGCAGCGCGGTCGGCGAGTCTCTATTGCGCATTACTGTCATGCGCAGTAGAGACTCGCCGAAGGCGCTGATCCTTAGCGAGGAACTCCAGATGGCTTACAGCAAAGCTCCCTGTGTGCAAAACCACTCATGCACAGTAGAGACACTGTACTGCTCATGTGTAGTTACGGCTCACAGTGAGCAACGCATTCTACCACTTTATGTTATAGGAAGGATTACTAACCCTTTAAATTATGCTGAGGCTGATATACGAATAGTATTGGAGCAGTTCTGGATCAAACCAAACCAGCACATAAAAACTCTCCAAATTCCCATTCAATTAAATGGGGCTTTTAACCCCTTGAATGCTAGAGAGGTCTCCAATGCATTGCTTCGTCCAAAGCCCCATTTAAACCATTGACCATCTGTATTTATGCCTAGTTAAATAAGGTTACCACCTCTAACTTTCATAGCGTGAATGAGTTAGGAGACTGCCGTTTAATTCTAATCAAAGATTATAGATTTAACATTAATAGCTGTATGGAAGATTATATTTACAATGATTTTTTTCCTGTGTTTCTACGGCCAATAGGTGGCAGCCATCAGCTGTTAAAAATCATATTCAATGGCGACGACTTTTACCAGGCATTAAAATTATAAACACTGTGATTAGTATATGCAGTTAAAGACTTTTTCCTGTGAGAATGGAAAACATGGATTTAATATTTTTAATGATATTAAGCCAAATGTATTAATAATGCCAAACCCTGCTTCCCCCTCCAAATAAAATATTGGAAGGATCTGCTGGAGACCAATGCGTATAGATTGCATGCTTCATTGCATGTATTATAAATTGCTCATTTTTTTAACACCTTGCAATTCTTTGTAATGCTTTAGAGACATATCTACTATTCAGTGGTGTAACCCCTTAAAGGGATAGTAATACTTCGTTTTAACTTTATTTTATTTTGTAGGCATTAAAAAAACATGAAGAATCATATAAGTCTTATCTCTCAAACCTTTATGGTTTATAAGATGTTCACAAGCAAAGTTTCCCCTCCCGCCCCTTTTACCTAGTGTAAACAATCTCTTCTCAGATGTGAATCTGGTTGTATGACCAGACAGATAACAGAAGGGGACAATTTTCTTTGTATGAAAACAATGAAAACCCTTCCCCCCTTGACAAGCTTTTCAGGTTTTTCCCTTATCTTAATTGAAGATTGTCCCTCTCTGCAGTCTACCTGGGCACCTCCCTTCTGATCTGGTTGAACAGGGGGGGGATACTTTGTTTGTGAATATCTCTTAAACCATAAAGGTTTGAGAGATAAGACATATCATTCTTCATATTTTTTTAATGCCTACAAAGTAAAATAAAGTTAAAACGAAGTATTACTATCCCTTTAAGGACCTTTGACGTGGCAGGACCGTCACACTGGTCCGGCACTTAAGGACCAGTGACGGTCCAGGCACGTCACGTATTTTTACTCACCGCGCTCCTGTAGGAAAGCGGTGAGTAATACCGGGGACTGCAGTTGATCACTCCAAGACTGGAGCGATCTCTTTCAGTCCCCCGTTCGGCGTGCCGTCCCACGTGATCAGTCACGTGGGACGGCACATCAAAGTTTCCTCTGTGGTCCTTAAAGGACCGCACACCCCGGGACCGCTGGTCCTTAAGGGGTTAAACCACATTATTATAGCAATGTTTTCTTCTTTAGTCGGTATTAACTCCTTGAACATACCTCCCAAGTGTCCCTCTTTTGGACCCAAATCCCTCTGTCCCTCTTTCCCACCCTGATGTCCCTCTTTTTAGGAGATCGGATTGCATGGTGTGTATGTAAGTGTATCACATTGCTCTACAGCAATAAAATTCAGATTATTGTTTGTTTAAAGGGATAGTAATACTTCGTTTTATCTTTATTTTATTGTGTAGGCGTTAAAAAAACATGAAGAACGATATAAATCTTATCTCTCAAACCTTTATGGTTTAAGAGATATTCACAAGTAAAGTATCCCCCCCCCCCGTTCAGCCAAAGCACAAGGGAGGTGCCCAGGTAGACTGCAGAGAGGGACAATCTTCAATTAAGATAAGGGAAAAAGCTGAAAAACTTGTCAAGGGGGGAAGGGCTTTCATTGTTTTAATACAAAGAAGATTGTCCCCTTCTGTTATCTGTCCTGTCATACAACCAGATTCACATCTGAGAAGAGATGACTTACACTAGGTAAAAGGGGCGGGAGGGGAAACTTTGCTTGTGAATATCTCTTAAACCATAACGTAGTATATGTGTTTATCTAGTAACATCTACGTGGGATCCAAACGTTTAAAAACTGTTTGCTATAGTCTGAACAAGAGAAAAATGGTTTACTGCTGCTAGTTATCATGTGCTACATTTACTGAACTTTGCATGCTTTTTTTTGGCAATAACTATCATTGATATCAGTATTGATACCTGCTGACAGGGGCGTAGGAACAGATGCATCCCCCCCAGGAAATCATGCAGGGGACAGGTAATGTAGAAATCCCCCACAGGCGCTAAGCACACCGGCCCTTGGGGTGGGGGGCGCAGGCTCTGGGTGACCGGCAGGAAGGGAGCGCACTGCACAGCACTCCCTCCTGCTGGTCACCTCCTTATAGGGTGGCCAAGCAGAGTGGGCCGCAGGTAGAGGAGCTTCTGTATCCTCTACCCCGGTCTGACAGGAAGCTGCTCAGCAAGTGCAACAAGCAGATTCTGTCAGACCAGGTAGAGGATCAGAAGCTCCTCTAATGGGGTCCGCTCTGCCAGGGGCGGACTGACAGGACCCAGGGCCCCTGGTCCAAAAAGAGGTCTGGGCCCCCTGCAGAAATCTCCACAATGCCCCTTCCACCTCCACAATGCCCCCATCTCCACAATGCCCCCTTCAACCTCCACAATGCCCCCTTCTCTCCACAATGCCCCCTTGATCTCATCGCCACAATGCCCCCTTCTCTCCACAATGCCCCCTTGATCTCATCGCCACAATGCCCCCTTCTCTCCACAATGCCCCCTTGATCTCATCGCCACAATGCCCCCTTCTCTCCACAATGCCCCCTTGATCTCATCGCCACAATGCCCCCTTCTCTCCACAATGCCCCCTATCTCCACAATGCCCCTTCCACAATCCCCCCTTCATCTCCACAATGCCCCCTTCCACAATACCCCCTTCATCTCCACAATGCCCCCTTCCACAATACCCCCTTCCACAATACCCCCTTCATCTCCAAAATGCCCCCTTCCACAATACCCCCTTCATCTCCAAAATGCCCCCATCTCCACATTGCCCCCTTCTCTCCACAATGCCCCCTTCCACAATACCCCCTTCATCTCCACAATGCCCCCTTCCACAATACCCCCTTCATCTCCAAAATGCCCCCTTCCACAATACCCCCTTCATCTCCAAAATGCCCCCATCTCCACATTGCCCCTTCCTCAATGCCCCCATCTCCACAATGCCCCTTCCATAATGCACCCGTCTCCACATTGCTCCTTCATCTCCACAATACCCCCTTCATCTCCACCATGCCCCTACCTGCAGTCCCTGGTGGTCTAGCGGCGTGGCTTAGCACTGCAATGTGCCGCGCGCCTCTAGTAATGCAGAGGCTGGGAGATGATGTAATCTCCCAGCGCTCTGTATTACTAGAACGGCGCGCCGGCGGCCGTTGTAGGAGAGCTGCTGAGCAGCTCTGGAAGTGGCGGCGGCGGGCCCCCTTCGGTCACGGGCCCTCGGTCCGTGACCGAATGCACGAATGGTCAGTCCACCCCTGCGCTCTGCCACTCTATAACGAAGGTACAGAGGGGCTGGATGGGGCAAACTGACACACAGGGGGGCTGGGGGGATAAAGAAACACACGGGGGGTCTGGGGGGCTATCCCCAAGATTTGTGGGGGTTCCTATGCCTCTGCCTGCTGGATTTTGCAAGATACCTGTCATCTGATAAGTAAACCCATTCATAAGAAATGGACATGCACCAGTTTGTAAGTATAAAGTATATATATTATATATATATATATACACTAGCAATGTGGGACGGCGCTGCCCGTCAGGATATATAGAGAATTAATGCACACACATGGATGCAAGACACACACACACATAGACACACACGCAAATGCACACGCATGCACTGAGATGCATAAAGAGCGACACAGTCATACACACATACATGCAATGCACAACATGCAGACACAGAGTGTGATACAGACATGCAACACACACAGTGAGGAACACACAGGCACACACAGAGACACACAGAGACACACACACACAGAAGTGAGTCATAAGGGGGTGACGTGTCATTCTAATGAGTTTGTGTTTGTACTTATGCCTCCACTGTGGCATTCATTCATATAGTTGAAATGCATGTGGTAATTGCACATACTATGGTGGAAGGTGGATTGTGCTGGCTCCCGGGGTGTGGGTGAGTGTGTGTGAGTGAGTGGTATTCATTCATGTAGTTGAAATGCATGTGGTAATTGCACATACTATGGTAGAAGGTGGATCATGCTGGCTCCCGGGGTGTGAGTGAGTGTGAGTGAGACTATGGTGGAAGGTGGATCGTGCTGGCTCCCGGGGTGTGAGTGTGAGTGAGTGCGTGTGAGTGCGAGAGTGAGTGTTTGCATGTGAGTGATTGCATGTGAGTGTGCGTGATTGAGTGAGAGTGTGTGAGTGTGTGTGATTGAGAGTGTGTGATTGAGTGAGAGTGTGTGATTGAGTGTGAGTGTGTGTGTGTGTGTTTTTTGTCTGATGTGTTTGTGTCTGTGGTGTAGGAGCGAGTGGCAGCCATTTTGTTTTTTCAGTTACTTGGATAGTGGTGGGCGGGCTGGATAGTGGGGGCAGGCCAACTCCCTGCATGATTTAAATCACTCCCCCATTGAATCACCCAATGGGAGCAGTAACTCCTCCTTACTTAACCCTTTGAGTACCAAAGGGGTCCGCAACACATTGCTTTGCAATGCGTTGCATACCCCTCTGGCACTCAAAGGGTTAAGTTATGGTACCATAGCAATATAACACATGGTGGCTCTTCAGTTGAGGCAGCGTAGCAATATGCTAAGGGAACAAATAGATAGTGGTGTTTGAGGCTTGCCCTCTGTAACATACAGCAAAGCATCTCTGTCCCTTTAAGGAGAAAGGGCGGGAATCAGGAAGTGGAGGAGTGACAGTTGAAAACAGTTAGTGAGGTGACTGAAGAGATGAAAAGGTAAATGAAAGAGTTGCTATTAAGTTTATCCCTGAGTTTTTATTTTATGGAAACATTACATCCTCGTACTGAAACAGAGTGTATGGAGGGTTACAGTTATCTGTGGGAGGTGAAACAGTGTGTTTGTGTGGTCATGATCCTGAGTGAGAGTGTGTGTGGACCAGGAGAAGTTATTGATATCCGCTACTTCAGGAGCGAGTGACAGCTATATTTTTTTTGTCAGTTGGATAGTGGTGGGCGGGTTAGAGGGGGCGGGCCAACTCCCTGTATGATAAACATGCCCCCATTGAATCACCCAATGGGAGCAGTAAAGTCCCTACTGAATCACCCAATAGGAGTTGTGTCTCCTAATGAGACATAAATTATGTAATGAGGCATTCTGTTCAATGTGTGTTTGTTTTCTGAGGAGACATAAATTACGTTCTGTGTGTGAGGTACCATAAATTATGCAATGAGGCTTATTCTTTTTTATATATATACTAGCAATGTGGGACGGCGTTGCCCGTCAGGATATGTAGGGAATTAATGCACACACACGGATGCGAGACAAACACAGAGACACACACGCAAATGCACACGCATGCACTGAGATGCTTAAAGAGCGACAGTCATACACACATACATGCAGACACATAGAGTGTGATACAGACATGAAACACACAGGCACACACAGAGACACACACACACAGAAGTGAGTCATAAGGGGTTGACTTATGTGTCATTGTAATGAGTTTGTGTTTGTACTTATGCCTCCACTGTGGCATTCATTCATGTAGTTGAAACGCATGTGGTAATTGCACATACTATGGTGGAAGGTGGATCGTGCTGGCTCCCAGGATGTGAGTGACTGGCATTCATTCATGTAATTGCAATGCGTGTGGTAACTGCACATACTATGGTGGAAGGTGGATCGTGCTGGCTCCCGGGGTGTGAGTGACAGTGAGACTATGGTGGAAGGTGGATCGTGCTGGCTCCCGGGGTGTGATTACGTGTGAGTGATTGCGTTTGAGTGCGAGATTGAGTGATTGCGTGTGAGTGATTGAGTGAGTGTCTTAGTGAGTGTGTGTGATTGAGTGAGAGTGTGTGAGTGAGAGTGTGTATGATAGTGAGAGGGTGTGAGTGAGAGGGTGTGAGTGATTGAGGGTGAGAGTGTGATTGAGTGTGAGTGTGATTGAGTGTGACTGCAAGACTAAGTGTGAGAATGTGATTGAGTGTGAGACTGTGAGAGCCTGAGACTGTGAGAGTGTGATTGAGTGTGAGAGTGAGACTGTGTGAGAGTGTGAGTGTGATTGAGTGAGACTGTGAGAGTGTGATTGAGTGATTGAGTGTGAGAGTGAGACTGTGTGAGTGTGTGAGTATGACTGAGTGAGACTGTGAGAGAGTGAGAGAGACTGTGTGAGACTGTGAGACTGAGAGTGTGAGAATGTGAGTGTGAGAGAGTGTGTGAGACTGTGAGAGTGTGAGAGAGACTGTGAGAGTGAGAGAGAGACTGTGAGAGTGAGAGAGACTGTGAGACTGAGAGTGTGAGAGACTGTGAGACAGAGTGTGAGAGACTGTGAGACAGAGTGTGAGAGAGTGTGAGACTGTGAGACTGAGAGTGTGAGAGAGACTGAGAGTGTAAGAGAGACTGTGGGAGAGTGTGAGACAGAGATTGTTAGAGAGTGTGAGACTGTGAGAGTGTGAGAGAGACTGTGAGAGTGAGAGAGAGACTGAGAGTGTGAGAGAGACTGTGAGAGAGACTGTGAGAGATACTGTGTGTGAGAGTGTGTGTGAGAGTGTGTGTGAGAGTGTGTGTGAGTGTGTGTGTGAGAGTGTGTGTGATAGTGTGTGTGAGAGTGTGTGTGTGTGTGTGAGAGTGTGTGAGACTGTGTGTGAGAGTGTGTGTGTGAGAGTGTGAGACTGTGTGTGTGAGAGTGTGAGACAGTGTGAGACAGTGTGAGAGACTGTGAGACTGTGTGTGAGACTGTGTGTAAGACTGTGTGTGAGAGTGAGAGAGAGAGACTGTGAGAGAGAGAGAGACTGTGTGAGAGAGAGAGACTGTGAGAGTGAGAGAGTGTGAGTGTGTGAGAGTGTGAGACTGTGTGAGAGTGTGAGACTGTGTGAGACTGTGAGACTGTGAGTGTGAGACTGTGAGTGTGAGACTGTGAGTGTGAGAGACTGTGTGTGCGAGAGACTGTGTGTGCGAGAGACTGTGTATGCGAGAGACTGTGTGTGCGAGAGATGCGAGAGACTGTGTGCGAGAGACTGTGTGCGCGAGACTGTGAGTGTGCGAGACTGTGTGTGCGAGACTGTGTGTGCGAGACTGAGTGAGACAGTGTGAGAGTGAGAGAGAGAGACTGTGAGAGACTGAGAGTGTGTGAGAGACTGAGAGTGTGAGAGACTGATAGTGAGACTGTGAGTGAGAGACTGTGAGTGAGAGACTGTGAGTGAGAGACTGTGAGAGTGAGAGAGTGTGAGAGTGTGAGGTGAGAGAGTGTGAGACTGTGTGTGAGAGAGTGTGAGACTGTGTGTGAGAGAGTGTGAGACTGTGAGACTGTGAGAGTGTGAGACTGTGAGTGTGAGACTGAGAGTGTGAGACTGAGACTGTGAGTGAGACTGTGAGTGAGAGACTGTGTGAGAGAGTGTGAGACTGTGAGAGTGTGAGACTGTGTGTGAGAGTGTGAGACTGTGTGTGAGAGAGTGTGAGACTGTGAGACTGAGAGTGTGAGAGAGACTGTGAGAGAGACTGTGAGAGATACTGTGTGTGAGAGTGTGTGTGAGAGTGTGTGTGAGAGTGTGTGTGAGTGTGTGTGTGAGAGTGTGTGTGATAGTGTGTGTGAGAGTGTGTGTGTGTGTGTGAGAGTGTGTGAGACTGTGTGTGAGAGTGTGTGTGTGAGAGTGTGAGACTGTGTGTGTGAGAGTGTGAGACAGTGTGAGACAGTGTGAGAGACTGTGAGACTGTGTGTGAGACTGTGTGTAAGACTGTGTGTGAGAGTGAGAGAGAGAGACTGTGAGAGAGAGAGAGACTGTGTGAGAGAGAGAGACTGTGAGAGTGAGAGAGTGTGAGTGTGTGAGAGTGTGAGACTGTGTGAGAGTGTGAGACTGTGTGAGACTGTGAGACTGTGAGTGTGAGACTGTGAGTGTGAGACTGTGAGTGTGAGAGACTGTGTGTGCGAGAGACTGTGTGTGCGAGAGACTGTGTATGCGAGAGACTGTGTGTGCGAGAGATGCGAGAGACTGTGTGCGAGAGACTGTGTGCGCGAGACTGTGAGTGTGCGAGACTGTGTGTGCGAGACTGTGTGTGCGAGACTGAGTGAGACAGTGTGAGAGTGAGAGAGAGAGACTGTGAGAGACTGAGAGTGTGTGAGAGACTGAGAGTGTGAGAGACTGATAGTGAGACTGTGAGTGAGAGACTGTGAGTGAGAGACTGTGAGTGAGAGACTGTGAGAGTGAGAGAGTGTGAGAGTGTGAGGTGAGAGAGTGTGAGACTGTGTGTGAGAGAGTGTGAGACTGTGTGTGAGAGAGTGTGAGACTGTGAGACTGTGAGAGTGTGAGACTGTGAGTGTGAGACTGAGAGTGTGAGACTGAGACTGTGAGTGAGACTGTGAGTGAGAGACTGTGTGAGAGAGTGTGAGACTGTGAGAGTGTGAGACTGTGTGTGAGAGTGTGAGACTGTGTGTGAGAGAGTGTGAGACTGTGAGACTGAGAGTGTGAGACTGTGTGAGACTGTGTGAGACTGTGAGAGACTGTGTGAGACTGTGTGAGACTGTGTGAGACTGAGACTGTGAGACTGTGTGTGAGTGTGAGACTGTGAGAGACTGTGTGTGAGAGTGAGAGAGAGAGAGTGTGAGACTGTGTGAGACTGAGACTGTGTGAGACTGAGACTGTGTGTGCGAGACTGTGTGTGCGAGACTGTGTGTGCGAGACTGTGTGTGCGAGACTGAGTGAGACAGTGTGAGAGTGAGAGACTGTGAGAGTGTGAGAGACTGAGAGTGTGTGAGACTGAGAGTGTGTGAGACTTAGAGTATGTGAGTGTGTGAAACTGAGAGTGTGAGACTGAGAGTGTAAGAGAGTGCGTGAGACTGAGAGTGTGAGACTGAGAGTGTAAGAGAGTGCGTGAGAGAGTGCGTGAGAGAGTGTGTGTGTGAGAGACTGTGAGAGAGTGTGAGACTGAGGGTGTGAGAGAGACTGTGAGTTAGATTGTGTGTGAGAGTGAGAGACTGTGTGAGAGAGTGTGAGACTGTGAGAGTGAGAGAGTGTGAGACTGTGTGTGAGAGTGTGAGACTGTGTGTGAGAGTGTGAGACTCTGAGAGTGTGAGACTGTGAGAGTGAGAGACTGTGAGAGTGAGAGACTGTGAGAGACTGTGTGAGACTGAGAGTGTGAGAGAGACTGTGAGACTGTGTGTGAGACTGTGTGTGAGAGTGAGAGAGTGTGAGACAGAGAGTGTGAGACAGAGAGTGTGAGACTGTGTGAGAGAGACTGTGAGTGAGACTGTGTGTGAGAGTGAGAGAGAGAGACTGTGTGAGAGAGTGTGAGACTGTGAGAGTGAGAGAGTGTGAGACTGTGTGTGAGAGTGTGAGACTGTGTGTGAGAGAGTGTGAGACTGTGTGTGAGAGTGTGAGACTCTGAGAGTGTGAGACTGTGAGAGTGAGAGACTGTGAGAGACTGTGTGAGACTGAGAGTGTGAGAGAGACTGTGAGACTGTGTGTGAGACTGTGTGTGAGAGTGAGAGAGTGTGAGACAGAGAGTGTGAGACAGAGAGTGTGAGACTGTGTGTGAGACTGTGTGAGACTGTGTGAGACTGTGAGAGACTGTGAGAGACTGTGTGAGTGTGAGAGACTGAGAGTGTGTGAGACTGAGAGTGTGTGAGACTGAGAGTATGTGAGTGTGTGAAACTGAGAGTGTGAGACTGAGAGTGTAAGAGAGTGCGTGAGACTGAGAGTGTGAGACTGAGAGTGTAAGAGAGTGCGTGAGAGAGTGCGTGAGAGAGTGTGTGTGTGTGTGTGTGAGAGACTGTGAGAGAGTGTGAGACTGAGGGTGTGAGAGAGACTGTGAGTTAGATTGTGTGTGAGAGTGAGAGACTGTGTGAGAGAGTGTGAGACTGTGAGAGTGAGAGAGTGTGAGACTGTGTGTGAGAGTGTGAGACTGTATGTGAGAGTGTGAGACTGTGAGAGTGAGAGACTGTGAGAGTGAGAGACTGTGAGAGACTGTGTGAGACTGAGAGTGTGAGAGAGACTGTGAGACTGTGTGTGAGACTGTGTGTGAGAGTGAGAGAGTGTGAGACAGAGAGTGTGAGACTGTGTGAGACTGAGAGTGTGAGAGAGACTGTGAGTGAGACTGTGTGTGAGAGTGAGAGAGAGAGACTGTGTGAGAGAGTGTGAGACTGTGAGAGTGAGAGAGTGTGAGACTGTGTGTGAGAGTGTGAGACTGTGTGTGAGAGAGTGTGAGACTGTGTGTGAGAGTGTGAGACTCTGAGAGTGTGAGACTGTGAGAGTGAGAGACTGTGAGAGACTGTGTGAGACTGAGAGTGTGAGAGAGACTGTGAGACTGTGTGTGAGACTGTGTGTGAGAGTGAGAGAGTGTGAGACAGAGAGTGTGAGACAGAGAGTGTGAGACTGTGTGTGAGACTGTGTGAGACTGTGTGAGACTGTGTGAGACTGTGAGAGACTGTGAGAGACTGTGTGAGACTGAGAGTGTGAGAGAGACTGTGAGACTGTGTGTGAGAGTGTGAGACTGTGTGAGAGTGTGAGACTGTGTGAGAGTGAGACTGAGAGAGTGTGAGACTGTGTGAGACTGTGTGTGAGACTGTGAGAGAGTGTGAGAGTGAGAGACTGTGAGAGTGAGAGAGTGTGAGAGTGAGAGAGTGTGAGACTGTGTGTGTGTGAGACTGTGAGAGACTCTGTCAGTGTGAGGGACTGTGCGAGACTGTGAGAGTGTGTGAGGAGTGTGGGAGTGTGAGAGACTGTGGGAGTGTGAGAGACTGTGGGAGTGTGAGAGACTGTGAGAGTGTGAGGGACTGTGTGAGACTGCGAGAGAGACTGCGAGAGAGACTGCGAGAGTGTGAGGACTGTCTGGGAGTGTGAGACTGTGTGAGAGTGTGAGACTGTGTGAGAGTGTGAGACTGTGAGAGTGTGAGAGACTGTGTGAGAGTGTGAGAGACTGTGAGAGTGTGAGAGACTGTGAGAGACTGTGAGACTGTGTGAGACTGTGAGAGAGACTGTGTGAGACTGCGAGAGAGACTGTGTGAGACTGCGAGAGAGACTGTGAAAGACTGTGAGAGTGTGAGACTGAGAGTGTGAGACTGTGTGAAAGTGTGAGAGACTGTGAGACTGCGAGAGACTGTGAGAGTGTGAGAGAGTGTGAGAGAGTGTGAGAGACTGTGAGAGACTGTGAGACTGTGTGAGACTGAGAGTGTAAGAGACTGTGTGAGACTGCGAGATAGACTGTGTGAGACTGAGAGAGAGACTGTGAGAGACTGCGAGAGAGACTGTGAGAGACTGTGAGAGTGTGAGACTGAGAGTGTGAGACTGTGTGAAAGTGTGAGACTGTGTGAGAGTGTGAGAGACTGTGAGAGTGTGAGAGACTGTGAGAGTGTGAGAGTGTGAGGGACTGTGAGAGGCTGCGAGAGAGACTGTGAGAGTGTGAGACTGACTGTGTGAGAGACTGTGTGAGAGACTGTGAGAGTGTGAGAGACTGTGAGAGACTGTGAGACTGAGACTGAGAGTGTGAGAGACTGTGAGAGTGTGAGGGACTGTGTGACTGAGAGAGAGACTGTGTGAGACTGCGAGAGACTGTGTGAGACTGCGAGAGAGACTGTGAGAGACTGCAAGAGAGACTGTGAAAGACTGTGAGAGTGTGAGACTGAGAGTGTGAGACTGTGTGAAAGTGTGAGAGACTGTGAGACTGCGAGAGACTGTGAGAGTGTGAGAGATTGTGAGAGTGTGAGATACTGTGAGACTGTGTGAGACTGTGTGAGACTGAGAGTGTAAGAGACTGTGTGAGACTGCGAGATAGACTGTGTGAGACTGAGAGAGAGACTGTGAGAGACTGCGAGAGAGACTGTGAGAGTGTGAGACTGAGAGTGTGAGACTGTGTGAAAGTGTGAGACTGTGTGAAAGTGTGAGACTATGTGAGAGTGTGAGACTGTGTGAGAGTGTGAGAGACTGTGAGAGTGTGAGAGACTGTGAGAGTGTGAGGCAGTGTGAGAGTGTGAGGGACTGTGAGAGACTGCGAGAGAGACTGTGAGAGACTGTGAGAGTGTTAGACTGAGAGTGTGAGACTGTGTGAAAGTGTGAGAGTGTGAGAGACTGTGAGAGTGTGAGAGACTGTGAGAGTGTGAGAGACTGACAGTGTGTGAGACTGTGAGAGTGTGAGGGACTGTGTGAGACTGCGAGAGAGACTGAGATACTGTGAGAGTGTGAGACTGTGTGAAAGTGTGAGACTGTGTGAGAGTGTGAGAGACTGTGAGACTGTGTGAGATTGTGTGAAAGTGTGAGACTGTGTGAGAGTGTGTGAGAGTGTGTGAGACCGCGACTGTGAGACTGTGTGAGAGACTGTGTGAGAGACTGTGTGAGAGACTGTGTGCGTGTGAGACAGAATGTGTGCTTTGCAATGCGTTGCTTACCCCTCTGGCACTCAAAGGGTTAAGTTGAGCTAACATAGCAATATAACACACGGTGGCTCTTCAGTTGAGGCAATGTAGCAATATGCTGAGGGAACAAATAGAAAGTGGTGTTTGAGGCTTGCCCTCTGTAACATACAGCAAAGCATCTCTCTCCCTTTAAAGGGATAGTAATACTTCATTTTAACTTTATTTTATTTTGTAGGCATTAAAAAAACATGAAGAATGATATAAGTCTTATCTCTGAAACCTTTATGGTTTAAGAGATATTCACAAACAAAGTATCCCCCCCTGTTCAACCAGATCAGAAGGGAGATGCCCAGGTAGACTGCAGAGAGGGACAATCTTCAATTAAGATAATGGAAAAAGCTGAAAAACTTGTCAAGGGGGGAAGGGCTTTCATTGTTTTCATACAAAGAAAATTGTCCCCTTCTGTTATCTGTACTGTCATACAACCAGACTCACATCTGAGAAGAGATGGCTTACACTAGGTAAAAGGGGCGGGGAGGGGAACTTTGCTTGTGAATATCTCATAAACCATAAAGGTTTGAGAGATAAGACTTATATCATTCTTCATGTTTTTTTAATGCCTACAAAATCAAATAAAGTTAAAACGAAGTGTTACTATCCCTTTAAGGAGAAAGGGTGGGAAGCAGGAAGCAGGAAGTGGAGGAGTGACAGTTGAGACAGTGAGGTGACTGAAGAGATGATGAGTTAAATAAGAGTTGCTATTAAGTTTGTATTTTGTGGGAACATTACACCCTCATACTGAAACAGAGTGTATGGAGGGTTACAGTTATCTGTGGGAGGTGAAACAGTGTGTTTGTGGGATCATGATCCTGAGTGAGAGTGTGAGTGGACCAGGAGAAGTTACTGATATCCTTACCTCAGGAGCGAGTGGCAGTTATATATTTTTTTTTTTGTCAGTTGGATAGTGGTGGGCGGGCTGGAGGGGGCGGGCCAACTCCCTGTATGATAAACACGCCCCCATTGAATCACCCAATGAGAGCAGTAAAGTCCCCATTCAATCACCCAATAGGAGTTGTGTCTCCTAATGAGACATAAATTATGTAATTAGACATTCTGTTCAATGCGAGTTTCTTTTCTGAGGAGACATAAATTATGTTCTGTGTGTGGGGTACCATAAATTATGCAATGAGGCTTATTCTTTTATATATATATATATATATATATATATATATATATATATTGTATTATGTATATATATAACTATTCAGAATCTCAAAGTTAAGCTATTTTTATTCATTAGGATTTTGTAGTCTCCAAGACTGACAATTAGTATAGGTGAGGAAATAATTAGGGAAACATTGAGCCTTCCAATACAGGGAGAAATTTGGGGAAAACAGGGCCTTCCATTTTCTGTAGGAATTCCAGCGATAAGGTCTTTTCTATATGATGAAAAGAAGTAAGTGTGCATGATAATGCATGCTTGTTAGTGTTGAGCGAGCATGCTCGGCCGATGCTCGGATCGGCTCGAGCATCGCTCTGCTCGGCACATGGCGGTACTCGTACGAGTACCGCATGTGCTCGCCCGCCATGTTCGGGTCTCCTCCCCGCACGTTTTGCGGCTGCTGCGCAGCCAATAAACGTGCAGGGAGGCTCTGACATCGGTGTAATGCCAGCAGCCATGTTGGCTGCTGGCATTACACTGATTGGCTGGCCAGAACCCGTGGTCAGGTGCTGTATAGCACCTGACCAGCGAGTTCGGCTCAGTCTGAGCCAGGGAGAGCTGAGGATAGGAAGGGAAAGGCAGTGTAGGGAGGAAAAAAACAAAAATTGTGAAAAAAAAAGAACCAAAAGTCCTTTTTAGGACTACTGTGTGTGGGGGCAGCAGGTTATTTGGTGTGGGGGGAAAAAAACAAAAAAAAAAAAAAAAAATATATATATTCTGTTTAGTGTGCAAAGTTGCAGATTAGAGCACATTCTGTTTAGTGTGCACAGTTGCAGATTAGAGCACATTCTGTTTAGTGTGCAAAGTTGCAGATTAGAGCACATTCTGTTTAGTGTGCAAAGTTGCAGATTAGAGCACATTCTGTTTAGTGTGCAAAGTTGCAGATTAGAGCACATTCTGTTAAGTCTTCAAACTAAAATATCAAAGTCACGTATTCCATTCAGTGTGCGTCGCCGCAGTTTAGCAGCACATTCTGAGTACTGTGCAGAGTTGCAGAATAGGAAGAAATACTGTTAAGTCTTCAAACTAAAATATCAAAGTCACATATTCCATTCAGTGTGCTTCGCCGCAGTTTAGCAGCACATTCTGTGTACTGTGCAGAGTTGCAGAATAGGAAGAAATACTGTTAAGTCTTCAAACTCAAATATCAAAGTCACATATTCCATTCAGTGTGCTTCGCCGCAGTTTAGCAGCACATTCTGTGTACTGTGCAGAGTTGCAGAATAGGAAGAAATACTGTTAAGTCTTCAAACTAAAATATCAAAGTCACATATTCCATTCAGTGTGCTTCGCCGCAGTGTAGCAGCACATTCTGTGTACTGTGCAGAGTTGCAGAATAGGAAGAAATACTGTTAAGTCTTCAAACTAAAATATCAAAGTCACATATTCCATTCAGTGTGCTTCGCCGCAGTGTAGCAGCACATTCTGTGTACTGTGCAGAGTTGCAGAATAGGAAGAAATACTGTTAAGTCTTCAAACTCAAATATCAAAGTCACATATTCCATTCAGTGTGCTTCGCCGCAGTTTAGCAGCACATTCTGTGTACTGTGCAGAGTTGCAGAATAGGAAGAAATACTGTTAAGTTTTCAAACTCAAATATTAAAGTCACATATTCCATTCAGTGTGTTTCAACGCCGTTTAACAGCCTATTCTGTGTACTCTACAGAGTTGCAGAATAGTAAGAAATACTGTTAATTTTTCAAACTCAAATATCAAAGTCACATATTCCATTCAGTGTCTTTCACCGCCGTTTAACAGCCTATTCTGTGTACTCTGTACAGTTGCAGAATTATAAGAAATACTGTTAAGTTTTCAAACTCAAATATTAAAGTCACATATTCCATTCAGTGTCTTTCACCGCCGTTTAACAGCCTATTCTGTGTACTCTGTACAGTTCCAGAATTATAAGAAATACTGTTAAGTTTTCAAACTCAAATATTAAAGTCACATATTCCATTCAGTGTGTTTCAACGCCGTTTAACAGCCTATTCTGTGTACTCTGCAGAGTTGCAGAATAGTAAGAAATACTGTTAATTTTTCAAACTCAAATATTAAAGTCACATATTCCATTCAGTGTCTTTCACCGCCGTTTAACAGCCTATTCTGTGTACTCTGTACAGTTCCAGAATTATAAGAAATACTGTTAAGTTTTCAAACTCAAATATTAAAGTCACATATTCCATTCAGTGTCTTTCACCGCCGTTTAACAGCCTATTCTGTGTACTCTGTACAGTTCCAGAATTATAAGAAATACTGTTAAGTTTTCAAACTCAAATATTAAAGTCACATATTCCATTCAGTGTCTTTCACCGCCGTTTAACAGCCTATTCTGTGTACTCTGTACAGTTGCAGAATTATAAGAAATACTGTTAAGTTTTCAAACTCAAATATTAAAGTCACATATTCCATTCAGTGTGTTTCAACGCCGTTTAACAGCCTATTCTGTGTACTCTGCAGAGTTGCAGAATAGTAAGAAATACTGTTAATTTTTCAAACTCAAATATTAAAGTCACATATTCCATTCAGTGTCTTTCACCGCCGTTTAACAGCCTATTCTGTGTACTCTGTACAGTTCCAGAATTATAAGAAATACTGTTAAGTTTTCAAACTCAAATATTAAAGTCACATATTCCATTCAGTGTCTTTCACCGCCGTTTAACAGCCTATTCTGTGTACTCTGTACAGTTCCAGAATTATAAGAAATACTGTTAAGTTTTCAAACTCAAATATTAAAGTCACATATTCCATTCAGTGTCTTTCACCGCCGTTTAACAGCCTATTCTGTGTACTCTGTACAGTTCCAGAATTATAAGAAATACTGTTAAGTTTTCAAACTCAAATATTAAAGTCACATATTCCATTCAGTGTGTTTCAACGCCGTTTAACAGCCTATTCTGTGTACTCTGCAGAGTTGCAGAATAGTAAGAAATACTGTTAAGTTTTCAAACTCAAATATTAAAGTCACATATTCCATTCAGTGTCTTTCACCGCCGTTTAACAGCCTATTCTGTGTACTCTGTACAGTTCCAGAATTATAAGAAATACTGTTAAGTTTTCAAACTCAAATATTAAAGTCACATATTCCATTCAGTGTGTTTCAACGCCGTTTAACAGCCTATTCTGTGTACTCTGCAGAGTTGCAGAATAGTAAGAAATACTGTTAATTTTTCAAACTCAAATATTAAAGTCACATATTCCATTCAGTGTGTTTCAACGCCGTTTAACAGCCTATTCTGTGTACTCTGCAGAGTTGCAGAATAGTAAGAAATACTGTTAAGTTTTCAAACTCAAATATTAAAGTCACATATTCCATTCAGTGTGTTTCACCGCAGTTTAGCAGCCTATTCTGTGTACTCTGAACAGTTGCAGAATAGTAAGAAATACTGTTAAGTTTTCAAACTCAAATATTAAAGTCACATATTCCATTCAGTGTGTTTCACCGCCGTTTAGCAGCCTATTCTGTGTACTCTGCAGAGTTGCAGAATAGTAAGAAATACTGTTAATTTTTCAAACTCAAATATTAAAGTCACTTATTCCATTCAGTGTGTGTCACCGCAGTTTAGCAGCCTATTCTGTGTACTCTGCAGAGTTGCAGAATAGTAAGAAATACTGTTAATTTTTCAAACTCAAATATTAAAGTCACTTATTCCATTCAGTGTGTGTCACCGCAGTTTAGCAGCCTATTCTGTGTACTCTGCAGATTTGCAGAATAGTAAGAAATACTGTTAATTTTTCAAACTCAAATATTAAAGTCACATATTCCATTCAGTGTGTTTCAACGCCGTTTAACAGCCTATTCTGTGTACTCTGCAGAGTTGCAGAATAGTAAGAAATACTGTTAAGTTTTCAAACTCAAATATTAAAGTCACATATTCCATTCAGTGTGTTTCACCGCAGTTTAGCAGCCTATTCTGTGTACTCTGAACAGTTGCAGAATAGTAAGAAATACTGTTAAGTTTTCAAACTCAAATATTAAAGTCACATATTCCATTCAGTGTGTTTCACCGCAGTTTAGCAGCCTATTCTGTGTACTCTGCAGAGTTGCAGAATAGTAAGAAATACTGTTAATTTTTCAAACTCAAATATTAAAGTCACTTATTCCATTCAGTGTGTGTCACCGCAGTTTAGCAGCCTATTCTGTGTACTCTGCAGAGTTGCAGAATAGTAAGAAATACTGTTAATTTTTCAAACTCAAATATTAAAGTCACTTATTCCATTCAGTGTGTGTCACCGCAGTTTAGCAGCCTATTCTGTGTACTCTGCAGAGTTGCAGAATAGTAAGAAATACTGTTAAGTTTTCAAACTCATATATATTAAAGTCATATATATCGTGTAAGATGAAGAAGGCGGGTAAAAAGGGACGGGGAAGTGGACGTGATCCTGAAAGTTCAGGGCGCGGGTCAGGACGCGGAGAAACTGTGCCTGGTGCCAGAGCACAAGAAAGAAAGACATCCACCATACCTAGCTTCATGTCTGATTTCACAGGGCGTCGCAGGACATCACTCTCGAGGTCCGACCAGTGCGAACAGGTGGTCGGTTGGATGACAGCTGATACTGCTTCCAGTCGGTTAAGCACCACCCTGTCTTCCACCAAGTCCACTCTCAGTAGCCAAGAGTCTGGTCAACATAATCCTCACTCTGATCATCCTTCCTCCCACCATACACGGTCTGGTCAAAGAAGTGATCCCACACTGGGATATAGTGATGAGCTCGTCTCATCACCAATCCTTCATTTGACCCTCTCTCCAAGCACGCTTGCAGAGGAACATGACATCTTGTGCCCTGATTCACAACCTCTAGAGGCTACCCAATCACAAGAAGATGACAGATGTGAACGGCATTTAAGGTCAAAGGAAGTAGTGGATGATGATGATGATGATGAGACACAGTTGCCATTAAATCAACCACTATTTCCTTCTCAAGACCTTGTTGAGGAGAATGTTATACAGTTGTCAATGACCGAGTATGTGGTGGGATCAAGACTTGAGGAGGATGATCAGAGTGAGGAAGTGGAGGAGGACTTGGTGGACGATGAGGTGACTGACCCCACCTGGGAAGGTGTAGAGCCGAGCGATGACAGCAGTCCTGAGGGTGAGCCATCTGCAGCACCGCAACAGGCTGGAAGAGGCAGTGGTGTGGCTACAGAAAGAAGGCGGACCGCACCAAACCGGCCCGCAAATGTTCCACGGAGCACCCCCTTGCGTAAATCTACCTTGCCAAGGGGTAGGTGTTCCGCGGTATGGCGTTTTTTTAAGGAAAGTGCGGACGACAAAAGATTTGTAGTTTGCAACCTGTGCCACACCAGAATGAGCCGAGGCATGAACACTAGAAACCTCACCACCACCAGCATGATCCGACACATGGCATCCAAGCACCGTAGTAAGTGGGAGGAACGCCTGGATCGCCCATCTGTGTCTGCAGGCCACACCACTGCCTCCTCTTCCCCTGTTTTCGGTGCCGGCCAATCGCCTGTCGAAGGCGCAGGCCCGCATACCTCCCGCCCTGCACCTGTAGCATCTGAAGCACCATCAGCGACCACATCCACTTCCCTGTCCCAGCACAGCGTCCAAATGTCGTTACCCCAGGCATTTGAGCGCAAGAGAAAATACCCAGCCACCCACCCACAGGCCATAGCACTAACCTCACACCTTTCAAAATTACTGGCCATCGAAATGCTGCCATTTAGGCTTGTGGACACTGAGTCCTTCCGCAGCCTGATGGCAGCAGCTGTCCCTCGGTACGCGGTCCCCAGCCGCCACTACTTTTCCCGGTGTGCCATCCCCGCATTACACCACCATGTGTCCCGTAACATCACCCGTGCCCTGACCAACGCAGTTACTGGGAAGGTCCACTTAACGACTGACACATGGACAAGTGCTTGTGGCCAGGGACGCTACATTTCCCTGACGGCACACTGGGTGAATGTCGTGGAGGCTGGGAGCGACTCGGACCCTGGGATGGCACGGGTGCTACCCACGCCGAGGATTGCGGGCCCTACCTCCATCAGGGTTTCCACCAGCACCTACGTTATTGGCTCCTCCTCCTCCGTTTCCACCTCCGAATTCTCTACACACACCGCCACTCCCCCATCAGCCAGTAGCTGGAAGCAGTGTAGCACTGCAGTGGGGAAGCGTCAACAGGCCGTGCTGAAGCTGATCTGCCTTGGGGACAAACAGCACACGGCCTCAGAGCTGTTGCAGGGGATTAGTCACCAGACCGAGCAGTGGCTCTCGCCACTCAACCTGCAAGCAGGCATGGTTGTGTGTGATAATGGGCGTAACTTGGTGGCGGCTTTGGAGCTCGGCAAGCTCACACACGTACCATGCCTAGCGCATGTATTTAATTTAGTGGTGCAGCGATTTCTAAAAACCTACCCCAATGTGCATGATCTCTTGACCAAGGTGCGCCGCGTGTGTGCACATTTCCGTAAGTCATCTACAGCTTCGGCCGGCCTGTTGAAGCTGCAGCAGCGCTTACAATTGCCAGCTCACCGGCTGCTGTGTGACGTGAGCACGCGCTGGAACTCCACCTTCCACATGTTGGCCCGGCTTTGTGAGCAGCAGAGGGCAGTAGTGGAGTACCAGCTGTTACACGGTCGTCGCCTCTCCGTTCAACTTCCTGTAATCAGAAGTGAGGAGTGGGAATGGATGTCAGACCTCTGCGAGGTTTTACGCAATTTTGAGGAATCGACACAGATGGTGAGCGGCGATAACGCTATTATCAGTGAACCATCCCACTTCTGTGTCTACTGAAACGCTCGCTGCTCACAATTAAAACCGACGCTTTGCATGTGGAAGAGGTGGAAATGGGGGAGGAAGAGCTTACACAAGGTGATAGCCAGAGCACCCTCACTTCGTCTTCTCAGCGACAATTGGAGGAGGCGGAGGAGGAGGAGGAGGAGGAGGAGGAGGAGGAAGACACGGTTGCCTCCGCTACAGAGGGTAGCCATGGAACTTTAGTTCCATCTCTTCAGCGTGGGTGGGCAGAAGAGGAGGAAGAGGATGAGGATATTGAGAGTCAGCCTCCTGGTGAGGACAGCGAAATCTTGACTGTTGGTACTCTGGCACACATGGCTGACTTTATGTTAGGCTGCCTTTCCCGTGACCCACGCGTTGTACGCATTTTAGACAACACGGATTACTGGGTGTTCACCCTTCTGGACCCCCGCTACAAAGAGAATTTCTCATCTCTCATTCCTCCGGTGGAGAGGACAAGCAAAATGGTGCAATACCAGAAGGTTCTTGTTGAAAAATTGCTCCAAAATTTTCCATCTGACAACGCTGGCGGCAGAGTACGTGCTACCTTGGCCAACAGAGAAGGGGAGAAAAGGGGAGCACACAGCAGTTCCGAGAAAGGCAGGGCAACACTCTCCAAGGCGTGGGACACCTTCATGACACCCCGCCAGCACCCTCACCCTGATGCGCAGCCTAGTGTCACAAGGAGGGAAAAGTTTTGGAAGATGGTGAAGGAGTACGTAGCAGACCGTGTCAGCGTCCTCAATGATCCCTCTGTGCCTTACAACTACTGGGTGTCCAAGCTGGACACGTGGTATGAACTGGCACTCTACGCCTTGGAGGTGCTGGCCTGCCCTGCCGCCAGCGTTCTGTCTGAGCGGGTATTTAGTGCTGCTGGTGGCATCATAACAGATAAGCGTATCCGCCTTTCCACCGACAATGCTGATAGGTTGACACTTATAAAAATGAACAAGGCCTGGATTTCCCCTGACTTCTCCACTCCACTGGAGGAAAGCCCCGGGGGAACATAAACTCACTTTATATATGTTATTTACAATGATGGGAATACTCTGTATTCCCATTCACCCCTTCCACCCAAAAAACGGGTATATGGTTGACTCTTAATCTTCTCATCCTCCTCCTCCTCTTCCATATGCCCTGTGCTATAATTTTTATATAGGGCCAGCTCACCAGCGTGCCCTGGGATATAATTTTTATATAGGGCCAGCTCACCAGCGGGCCCTGTGATATAATTTTTATATAGGGCCAGCTCACCAGCGGGCCCTGTTTGCCAATTTTTATATAGGTCAGCTCACCAGCGGGCCTTCTCATATAATGTTTTATTGGGTCAGCTCTCTAGCGGGCCCTCTCATATAATGTTTTATAGCGTCAGCTCACTAGCGGGCCTTCGCATATAATGTTTAGGATGGTCAGCTCTGCAGCAGACCCTCACCCATAATGTTTTAGATGGTCAGCTCAGCGCACGTTTCCATCTTAATCATGGCCTCAGTTCTGAAAATCAAGGAAATTTTTGGGAGAATTTGCCTCTGCGAACGTTTCCCTCTTAATCATGGCCTCAGTTCTGAAAATCAAGGAAATTTTTGGGAGAATTTGCCTCTGCGCACGTTTCCCTCTTAATCATGGCCTCAGTTCTGAAAATCAAGGAAATTTTTGGGATAATTTGCCTCTGCGCACGTTTCCCTCTTAATCATGGCCTCAGTTCTGAAAATCAAGGAAATTTTTGGGATAATTTGCAGATGATATACAAGTAAATATACAGCAAATATTGTTTGGTAACAATTTTTCGCCTAAAGTCGTTTTTATTTTCCTTTTTGTGTGTTTTATGGTCAGTCTGTAAAAATGGCGTACTACGGGCGAAAGATCGTTCCCAGCAGCGATGTTGGAGTCCAAGGTGCATCCAGACATCCTCCCTATGCTGTCCCTGAACCATTTCTGTAGTGTTTCCATCTTTTTCTGCCCTTTTCCTATGGACCAGGCACCCTCCCCTCATCAGAGCAGGGGGTGCCTGGTGTAATGCTCGAGTCCTCCCATTGACTTCAATGGGGTTCGGGTGCTCGGCCGAGCACTCGAGCCTCAGGGGGTGCTCGGTCAGAGCACCCGAACATCCGAGCATTGGGGTGCTCGCTCATCACTAATGCTTGTATGTGTGATTATGTGCGTGGAAATGTTGAAAAGTCACGGTGTGAAAGTTGGCACGACGTGTGGAATTGTTGTAATGTGGTACAGGGAACACATCCCTGGAAGGTTTCACAGTAGGTTTTACCTTCTACAGATAAGACTGACCTGCAATTCCTCCCTGTGTCATTTCCATGACAAGAAGAAAAGTAGCTCCGTTTGACAAAATTCATAAACTTCCACACATCCCTAAAATTGTATACTCCGGGCTCCAAATTCCTTGGAAGCTGGTATGCACCAGGTCTAGGCAACCTTTGTATCTTCCACTGCTGGAAAGACAAAACTTTCCTAACCCTGGTCTAGGGGATTGATGAACGATCACAAACAGGGAGAGGAGATGAATCATATGGAACTGAAAAGTGAAAGCGGAACTTTCACCAACATTACATTTAGCCCCAAATCCTTAATATGGTAGCGATATACATAGAAATACTCGCCATTTGAAGTATAAGTCCGGCATAAGTAAGAGAGAGAACGTTTTCAGCAGGCAGCAGCGGGGAACAGTGCAGACATATTGCAGTGATGGCATCTCTGCGTCTGCACTGTCCGTCCCCTTCAACTCCACGATTATCGAGTCCAAAGCCTTGTGCCTTAAGGCACCGGAAGGGATTGACAGTGCAGGCGCAGAGAGCGCCACCTGCAAGATCTCAGCCATACCTGCCTGCCAAAAATGTTCCCTCTTTTACTTATGCCGGACGTTTACTGCAAATAGAAAGTATTTCTGTGTATATCAGTAATATATTAATGATTTGGGGCTATATGTAATGTTGGTGAAAGTTCCACTTGAAGAGAAGTAATTCAGATACAGGTTGTGGGGTAGAAGAAGATCACTCCCCTTCCCTGTTCTTCTCAAGGACATATGGCGCGATGCAGGAAACATGCTCAATCCCTATTTCCCGTGTAAAAACCACTACTGAATAGGTTTGACCATGATTTGTTAAATTGCTCATGAAAATTCAAGATTAGCGAACGGCTGCGTATATTTATTTTTTTTGTGGGCGTGGCTAAGATTAACGAATCTGTGTGTGTGGAAGAGCGAACGTGCCTAATGCAAGAACTGCTATTGCGAGTGAATTTATGCGTCTGTGTAGTGTTGTCGTAAAATGGAATTTTTTATGCGCAATTCAAGAAGCTTTCGGTATTTAGCTTCCTGGATTAGAACATGTGCAAAATCTACCTGCGCACGAAAATGCCTTTATCCAACGCAAACGTTTCTTGCATTGCGCCATTAGTTTGTGAACGGTCATGGAGGAAAGTGCAGCAGGTAAACCATGGATTTTGGAATGAGCCATGTTAGTGTAGTGGTTAAAAAGATAAAGAAAGGTCACAGGAGGAGAGTACAGCAGGGAACTGAGCTTAGCTATGTGTCAGTAATGGCTTATAGGATGAAGAAAGGTCATAGTGCAAGAGAGCAGCAGGGAAGGCAATGATTGTGGGTACGTGCAATGTATTCACAATAGCTAAAAGGCTAAAGAAAGGTCACTGTATTAGGTGAGTGATGCCCAGAGTTTGTGCAGTTATTCAGTGACAGGCTAATCGATTAAAGAATGGTCATCATACGAGTGTGCAGCAGTGAGGCCGGTGGACTAAGAAGAACTAGAAAAATTCTGGGGCAAAAATACACCATAGGAAACAAGCAGAGGCGTAACTAGAAGCCTCTGGGCCCTGGTGTAAGAAGTGCCATGGCCCCCCCACCACATTGGCCCCCCTCACCCACATTGATCCCCTCCACAATGTCCCTCAGTCTTCACAATGCCCCCACCTCTTACCACCCTGGAGCTCCTGCGCGGTCCTCTTAGTAATGCAGAGCGCTGGGAGATGATGTCATCTCCCAGCGCTCTGCATTACTAGAGCACGGGAGGGAGATTGCGGGCGCCAGGCAGAGGGGTTGCAGGGGGCGGCCGGGCCCCTGGAGTGATGAGCCTGGTCGCAGGTGCGACCCCTATAGTTACGCCACTGGGAACATGTAAATATTAGAAAAAAATAATTATTGCAAATGTGCAACACTACAAAGTTAAAGTATGCAAAAAGGTTTTCATATTGTATTATTGCAAAAAAAAAATAAAATAATAATATAGCACTAAAGGTATAAAATGTGCATCCTATATAATAAAATGCTAAAATGTTTGTGCTTTTACACTAGTAACAATATAATCAAACTAGCTGAAGAGCCCGTTACACGGGCCACAGTGCCACTGCAAGCCGGTCGCGGGTTAGCCATGCGCAGTAGAGACTGCCCACGCTGAGGCTGATACAGAGCTGGACGCTCCGAATTGTGCTCCAAAGGAGCGTCCAGCTCTGTATCAGCCACGGCGCGGGCAGTCTCTACTGCGCATGACTGTGTCGTTACACACGTTTTAGCGAATTATTATAAAGGATAGAGAAAATACATCCTAAGCAAATGGATGTACAGAAAATCTAATTTCCTCCTCCCAGGACTTTCTACAGAATGGGGCTATATTCCTCTTTTCTTCAGAATTTTGAGTAGGGAGGAAATATTTGTGAAATTTTACCTCCAAGGGCTATTTGCATATGCAAATCAAAGGTCAGAGATGCTCAACTAGGACAAGCCTGCCAAGCAATGTAGCATGCCCTACAGAAACAGTATCTTACCTAGGGTACAACATAATTTAGTATATAAGTTCCATAACAAAAAAAATAAATATCCTAAAGAACATTATACTGATCTTGCTCTTATGAGAGTCCAGCCACAAAATGCTAAGCAGTTCCTCTGTGAATAGGAGAAGCAGTCAAGCCTAAATCCATGTTTTTGACCCCTTGTTCATAGGTGCCTAGAAAGGACAGCTTAAAGGGATAGTGATGTTTCATAATAAAAGCAGCTCTAATTAATCATCATAGTATTTGGACTTTGGAGAGTGTTATTTCAATTCTGTCAGAGTTGTAGTTCAAGAGTAATTCAATGATAAAGTATCCCCCTCCCACCCCTTTTACTGATGTAACACTGCTCAGCCAGAGCAGAAGGGAGGTAGATTGCAGAGAGGGACAATCTTCAATTAAGATAAGGGAAAAACCTGAAAAACTTGTCAAGGGGGGCAGGACTTTCATTGTTCTCATAGGAAGAAGATTGTCCCCTGCTGTTATCTGTCTGGTCTATGGACTGGATTCCACATCTGAGGTGAGCAGTGTTACACTAGGTAAAAGGGGCTGCTCTTGAACCACAACTCTGACAGTATTGAAATTACACTCTCCATGGGCCAAATACTATGATGATTAATTGGAGCTGAAACATTAATATCCATTTAAGTGATTTGGGATAGACATGTGTGCTCCACTCATTTGAAAGACAGCAGGACAGGGACTAAGACCCTTCTTATGCTCATGTCCCTCCTCTTATACCAGCGACAGGTAACATGTAGACCTCCAGCTGCTCTTGAATTACAGGTTCTATTATCCTCACCTATTATCCTCACAGCCAGTACTGGGATGCAGATGATGGGAAATGTAGTACAACAACAGCAGGTGGGTGTTGAAAAAGTGGGGTTATACCCACAAAATGCGTCACCTGATGCTTTTGTAATTTTTGCTCAGCGTCCGCGTACAGTGTTTTCATCCATTTGTATTTTACATATTAAACCATTCCTTTTGGTTTTTTCCTTTTTTCATCTTTTTTGTTCTGTTTTTTCTGTTCCTGGTCCTCTGGGGCAATAGTGGTGGATTCAACATGGAGAGCATCGATTGGAGATGATGTGAATTCTCCACATGTGAATATTGTAAACTTTGGCAAATGTCAGCAGCTGACTACAGCCAAATCTCAGTGTTCACTTTATATATTCATTGTAATAGGGATTTAAAGCGGTATTACACTATTGGGTGCCCCACTTTTTTCCCTCTTGGCTGTTTTTCTCGATGTGTATCTGTTTGGAGAGAACAGGGTGAGAAGAAGCAGCCTAATCTGCAGCATCCTGTAGAGGAGTCAGGAACGTTTACCCGGTATCGCTCTGCCACTGTCCATCATATATGAGATTGAACAGCATATGTGTCTGTGAGTATCCACGAGTGGGGTGTCATTTCGGTGGTGGAACTATAATCCCAAGGATTTATTGCACTAGGGCGCCTCCTTGTGTTCTCCTTTCTTCTGTTTCTTTGTTTGTTATCCAATTAACCATTTGAGGTTGAGTTGCACACCCCTCCCTCTGACACTCAACAAGTTAATACCAGAGATAATTGTTGTGTGATTCTCATTTAACACTAAGAAAGCCAGATGGGTATGCCACATATTTCTTTGCAATGCATTGCACAACCTTGTCACTCAAAGGCTTGGGCAACCACCAGTAAAGTGTGTCTATAACCTTAATTCAAGTTTGCATATTTGAAAACTGCATTAAAAACTATCTATATATCATGGTAACCAAAAGGCCAGCAAACATACAGTTCAGGAGATATTCACATGTCTTTCATATGCTAATGTATGCTAATTGCATGAGTGATATTTTCATATTTTAATTAAGCAAATCACTTATGTTGCATATGCTAAAGAAACCTTTCAGTGACGTGTCATATACTAATAGAGGTTTCAATGAGATTCAATATGCTAATACAGCTCTGTGTTGTACCAGGAGACTTTTGCTTTTACTCTGCCCAGAAATAAAAGTGTGAATATCTCCTAAACTATACATCTTTTGGACTTTTAGATAACATGACATATAGGCAGTTTTTAATGCAGTTTTCAAATATGCAAACTTGAATTAGGATGATAGATCCACTTTAATTCCAAGTCCAGCTACAGTAATTATAGGAGATCCATCTTTATAGAGAAAGCACTGGAGCCTCTACACAGGTGCCATATCATTACTGCGTCTGGACTTGGTGATAATCATTGTGTATAAGCCTTTGAATGACAAAGTGTGCAATGCATTGCACACCCATCTGGTATACATCATGCACCACACATAGAGTTTTAGTTAGATTTACTAGATTTGGAATCCTATCTTCTTTTTTTTTTCTTTCATAAGGGGAAATGTGATATATTCTATGGGAGTTTATCAAAAGTTATACCAGTTCGAATCTGCACTTTTTGTGTGCAGTGGATACATGGCATGACATTTTAGATTGGTCAGTCATTACGTCGTACAGAACAATAGCAACCGCACTGCCCATACAAAGCCTCGAAAGTACTGCACCAAAATAAAATAATGTACATTTCAGATGTAATAACTTATCAATAAAGCATTTCCGAACAGTGGGAAAAGCCATGATTTACTCAACAGAAAAAGACCTAGGTTGAGGCCAGGGGCATAGGAACCGGGACGGATGTGGGGGTGCATTCCCCCTAGGAAATCATGCAGGAGACAGATAATGTTGAAATCACCCCAGTCGCTAGGCGCACCGGCCTGGGGTGACCGGCAGGAGGGGAGTGCACTGCACAGAGCTCCTTCCTGCTGGTCACCTCCTTGTAGCGTGGCCGAGCAGAGCAGACCGCAGATAGAGAAGCTTCTGTATCCTCTACAAAAATACAAAAAATGGCACATTACCCTGCCTACAAAGTAGGTGTGAAACCTGTGCACACATTTACACCACAGACAAGATACCCATACCGAACACCCAGTTACACCATAAGATCAATGGTACCTTCACCTGCAAATCATCCAATGTAATATACCTCATCCTGTGTGAAAAATGCCCAACAGCTCTGTATGTGGGAGGAACTGGACAAGCACTACATAGGAGATTTAATTCCCACAGATCCAGTGTTGATAACAAAAAGACAGAGACACCAGTGGGAGAACATTTTTGCCAAAGTGGACACAGTGTCAGGGACATTAGACTAACTGTGTTGATGGGACAATTTCGCACTCTGAGGGACAGAAAATTATGGGAGGTAAAATGAATGCTACAATTTGATTCTTTGACTTTTGGGCAGAATAGAGACAAAGAGTTTCTGTCACATTATCACATTGTGAGTTAACCTTTATGGCAGTCCCTCTGGGATCATAAATACCTGGACTCAGAGGAAGAATACAATTTAAATCCCATCCTCTACCATTGACTGATCAAAGAATCAGTATCTGGACTAACTTTCTTATCTGATTTCTATTATAAACAATGTAATGTGTACTTGTATTTAAAAGAGAAGTTTTCATATTTATCTGTATAACATTCCTGAGAAACAGACCTAAGAAGTCTTGAAAGCTTGCATTTTAAATCAGTTTAGTTAGCCAATAAAGGTATCAAATTTACTAAATTTTTGCCTCTTGTATTTCTATGGCTAACACGGTACCAACTCTCACCATTTAAAATATAGCAGAGAAAACATTGCACAAATATACGGCACATTAAGCATGTCGCTGTGATGAAAAGGGCGACATGAGAATCTCACCCTGCATGAAAAGCCTCCTTAAAGGGATAGTAATACTTCGTTTTATCTTTATTTTATTTTGTAGGCATTAAAAAACATGAAGAACGATATGTCTTATCTCTCAAACCTTTATGGTTTGAGAGATATTCACAAGCAAAGTTTCCCCTCCTGCCCCTTTTACCTAGTGTAAGCCATGTCTTCTCAGATGTGGAATCCAGTCCATAGACCAGACAGATAACAGCAGGGGACAATCTTCTTCCTATGAGAACAATGAAAGCCCTGCCCCCCTTGACAAGTTTTTCAGGTTTTTTCCTTATCTTAATTGAAGGTTTTCCCTCTCTGCATTCTACCTGGGCACCTCCCTTCTGATCTGGCTGAACAGTGTTACATCAGTAAAAGAGGTGGGAGGGGGATACTTTGTCATTGAATTACTCTTGAACTACAACTCTGACAGAATTGAAATAACACTCTCCAAAGTCCAAATACTATGATGATTAATTAGAGCTGCTTTTATTATGAAACATTACTATCTCTTTAAACAACGCTTCAACCCGCATCCATTAGTGCCACCTGCAAGTGATGGGAGTTGAAGTCCAACATGCTGCCCACCTGAAGATCTAATGCTGAGCCTTCCTAATCACATGTAAACAACTTAGATGCCCTGGGACGCCTTACCTTAATTGCCCAGTTGAGTGTATGCACAGGCTCTGGATAGCCACCCTTAGCTAAGCAAAGTCATTGTGCTCTGGGAAGCCCAGCCCCAGTTGTCATGACACTGACTTTGCTTAGCTAAGGGTAGCTATCCAGAGCCTGCACATATACTCATCTGGGCAATTAAGGTAAGGTGTCCCGGGGGCATCTAAGTTGTTTACATGTGATTCGGAAGGCTCAACATTAGCTCTTCCGTTGGGCAACATGTTGGACTCAAAATCCCATCATTTGCAGGTGACACTGATGGATGCAGGTTGAAGCTTCATTTAAGGAGGCAACATGAGAATCTCACGCTTTTCATGCAGGGCGAGATTCTCATGTCACCCTTTTCATCACTGCGACATGCTTAATGTGCTGTTTACTTGCACAATGTTTTCTCTGCGATATTTTAAAAGTGAGTCGTATATATCACACAACATCAGTCCTGTTTTTCTTTTTTTTATTGCAGGAATAGACCTAAATAATGTCAATTTTCTACTTTGCATGATAATTTCAATTTAATAAACTTGCTGGAGTATTATAGGAAATTCATTAGAGAAGATATTGTGATCTCATCCATGAGCAGCATTTACACAATATATTAATTCCAATGTGGTTGTACACGTTAGATACTCGTACACATGGGTACTAGTGTTGAGCGAGCACCACGATGCTCGGGTGCTCGGGTGCTCTGACCGAGCACCCCCTGAGGCTCGAGTGCTCGGCCGAGCACCTGAGCCCCATTGGAATGAATGGGGCGACACCAGGCACCCCCTGCTCTGATGAGGGGAGGGTGCCTGGTCAATGCCCCCTTCATCTCCGCTATGCCCCCTTCATCTCCGAATGCCCCCTTCAGCTCCGCAATGTCCCCCTTCAGCTCCGCTATGCCCGTCTTCCACAATGTGCCCCTTCATCTCCGCTATGCCCCTCTTCCACAATGTGCCCCTTCATCTCCGCTATGCCCCTCTTCCACAATGTCCCCCTTCATCTCCTCTATGCCATGTTCATACTCTTGAACTACAACTCTGACAATATTGAAATAACACTCCCAGGAAGGTGCGCAGAGAGGACTACGGTCTGAATTCAGAGAGCCCCACTCTGTATCAGCTGCAGCGCGTGACTGCAGCGCCGCCAGTGTTGGCACGGGCTTTAAAACTAGTTATGTATAAAGAAAACAGAGGTTTGTGTAACACCTCTGTACGACTCCACCTAACTCTAGTCTGTGGAGCTCCATGATACTAAGGGCTAGATTTAAAGGCAGGCGATAAACCAGTCGGTAGGGCCAAAGTGAATACCGTCTGACAAAATAAAATGTCTAACGTGGTATTAAAAGGCCCCTACCAGCTAAAATCACAAAGGACGTTAAAGGGATAGTAATACTTCATTTTAACTTTATTTTATTTTGTAGGCATTAAAAAAACATGAAGAATGATATAAGTCTTATCTCTGAAACCTTTATGGTTTAAGAGATATTCACAAACAAAGTATCCCCCCCCTGTTCAACCAGATAAGAAGGGAGATGCCCAGGTAGACTGCAGAGAGGGACAATCTTCAATTAAGATAATGGAAAAAGCTGAAAAACTTTTCAAGGGGGGAAGGGCTTTCATTGTTTTCATACAAAGAAAATTGTCCCCTTCTGTTATCTGTACTGTCATACAACCAGACTCACATCTGAGAAGAGATGGCTTACACTAGGAAAAAGGGGCGGGGAGGGGAACTTTGCTTGTGAATATCTCATAAACCATAAAGGTTTGAGAGATAAGACTTATATCATTCTTCATGTTTTTTTAATGCCTACAAAATAAAATAAAGTTAAAACGAAGTGTTACTATCCCTTTAAGCCACAAAAACAGTCTTGTGGCTAAACGTCCGTTTTGTGAGTTAACGTCCCAAAACGCCTCTAAGAGCAGCGATATTGGGAACTTAACATTAAAAAACAATTAACTATCGGTGCCTGACATACTGCCAAGCACCGATCGTTAACTGATCCATGTTACACTTACCGGTCATCCACTGTCTGTCTCCTTCTGTTCTCTACCTTCGCTTCTTCTGTCGCTTCTTTCTTCCATCTTTTCTTCCTTCTTATGTTCTCTCTTCTTTCTTCTCTCTTGCTGTCCTGTAATAGAAAATAGAGTATAAGTACATCTTTGAAACAAGATATAGTTTAACCCCTTGAGTGCCAGAGGAGTATACAACGCATTACAAAGCAATGTGTTGCGGACCTCTCTGGCCTCAACGGGTTAATTAAGTGCCACAAAATAAACATATACAGTGCCATATTACATTGCCAAATAAAATCTGCCCCCCAGAGAACATGTGCGCATATATGGTCAATATCCGTGAAACAAAGTCTGATGCCTTAGCTTTAGTATCTGTCTCCGCTGCTGTGCGTGGCCGCAGAGGCGGCGGCAGCGGAGACAGTGCCGTGAGCCACTGGTTCCCTCCTTCCGGGGCGATGTCCGTTCCGCAATGAGGGAACCAGAGCAGATACTGCCCTATATATGGGCAGCCTCTGATCCAATTCCCTCACAGCCATTGGCTGAGATGTGCTGACACACACACATCCCAGCCAATCAGATTCGAGCGAGAGAGAACATAAGAAGGAAGAGAAGATAGAAGAAAGAAGCGACAAAAGAAGCGAAGGTAGAAAAGAAGAGAAGGACAGAAGAGGAGCAGGGAGCTGAGGGCTCCGCTGGACATCAGGATTAATGGTAAGTGTAACTTTTCATGTGATGATGTTTTTCACTTAGTCGGCTTAACCCTATGAATGCCGGCGGGGTAATTATACCCCGCTGGCACTCATAGGGTTAATTGTACTACGTTTTAACACAATTCAGGCACTTTGGATGTATTCATGTGGGTCTTGGGGCCCCATATCAATACATCCACTGAGGACTTTGTTTTTTTTTTTTGCCAGTTAACAGCTGCGTTAGCTGGCAAAAGATCCGATGAGGGACTCTATGGCCAAACAAACTGGGTCTTAAATTTTAGGCGGTAATGAGTCCCTCATCGGATCTTTTTCAGCTAACACAGGCTATTGAATGGCAAAGTGGAGCGTTTTTTTTTGTTTCTGTGGGCCAAAACACACGTTAGTGTAGCGGCCGGTACACTAGATGAACTGCCGTTAGCAGTTCATTACATGGCCCTTTGAATGGCCTACTGCATGTTAGGACACCCGTTAGTCTTTTTTTTTGGCTAACGGCTGCCTTTAAATCTAGCCCTATTTCACTTGTTTTACCGCTGGTCTAATCAATAATACTAACTTATCTGGTAGTAAGAAAGCTATATAATTATTATTTCTCTGGGTTATGAATCATGACACAAAGGTTGAACTTGATGGACTTGTGTCTTTTTTCAACCTAATTTCCTGTGTTACTATGTTAATATGTTTTGAGAGGTCTGTGTGCCTGGAATCTTCCTCCTGCTGGCATTATATATAACTCATCCATCAGATCACCTCAGATTACTACGGGCACAATGTCCAAAAAGTCGTCATAATGAAAGCATTCTCAGATTGTGAGTTGGCTATAAAAGCAGGACAATATTTTCAGAAGTAAATCTGCCACTTTCATGCGTCATAAAGAATTAAAAATGGTGGTAAGATGATCTTGATGAATATTGCCCATAAAAATCCGGATGTTAGTCTCGCCTTTGAAACGAAAAGTTTCAAAAAAAAGAAATATTTTTTTTTGTCTTTAAAACATAACATTTTCAAAGATGGGTTTTTACCAGTTAACTGCTTCTCACTCCCAGATGCTAATAGTACTTTAATTTGTCTTTTCCAAGTTTAGACCATTTTTAGGTTATTTTTAAAAAGTGAAAAGACTATTTCTTTCTAAAAATACCTTACAATATGAAGACAGATTAAACCGCTCCTGCTTTTAAAGCTGCTTTTTCCCTTTGACTGAAATGACAGAATTGGATGCATAAAATGATGTTAACGTGTCTGAGGACTGATGGGCCATAGGGTAAGAACACTTTCATTCTCATTACAGACAATTTCAGTTACCACAACCTTTTGAACATCTCGCCCTATATGTCTGTGTCCTTGATCTCTTTCTTTCAGAATGAGAGATAGATAGATAGATAAATAGATAGATAGATAGAAGGATAGATAGATAGATAGATAGATAGATAGATAGATAGATAGATAGGAGATAGATATGAGATAAATAGATATGAGATAGATAGATAGATAGATAGATAGAAGGATAGATAGATAGATAGATAGATAGATAGATAGATAGATAGATAGCTAGAAGGATAGATAGATAGATAGATAGATAGATAGATAGATAGATAGATAGATAGATAGATAGATAGATAGATATGAGACAGATAGGTAGAGATGAGATAGACAGATAGGTAGAGATGAGCGATAGATAGATAGATAGATAGATAGATAGATAGATAGATATGAGATAGATAGATAGATAGATATGAGATAGATAGATAGATAGATAGATAGATAGATAGATAGATAGATATGAGATAGATAGATAGATAGATAGATAGATAGATAGATAGATAGATAGATATGAGATAGATATGAGATAAATAGATATGAGATAGATAGATAGATAGATAGATAGATAGATAGATAGATAGAAGGATAGATAGATAGATAGATAGATAGATAGATAGATAGATAGATAGATAGAAGGATAGATAGCTAGAAGGATAGATAGATAGATAGATAGATAGATAGATAGATAGATAGATATGAGATAGATAGATAGATAGATAGATAGATATGAGATAGATAGATATGAGATAGATAGATAGATAGATAGATAGATAGATAGATAGATAGATAGACAGACAGACAATTGGTGAGTTCAAATCTATGTAATAAACATGTGATGTTACATATATAGATCTATACTGAACACCATGACCCAGCAGCACTGCTGTATCAGGCATTTGTATACAAATACCTAGAGAACTTGGAGGTGAGAAGGAAATGTAGCGAGACAGGGTAGCAGTGTGAGAGCGCTACAAGGTCAATGTGGAAATTAAAATGCACAATAATAAAATCAAATATCCTTCAAGGTTAAAGAAGAGAATGTTGTCTTGATGAGGTATGACTGAGGGTTAATGAATCACACAGATAGACAAAGAGATTGTTTTTTGAAGGAATAGGGTCAACTGACCATATAGTGAGGTGGGAGAATGAAAGAAGAACAATGACCTTGTCTTATGATGAAGCCGGTCGCGGTGCAGTCATGCGCAGTAGAGACTGCCCGCGCCGTGGCTGATACAGAGCTGGACGCAGTCTCTACTGCGCATGACTGCGGTGATACACACGTTTTAACAAATTATTATATAGGATTGATTATTGTGATGCAATTTCATATTTTTTTAATCAGCCCGGTCTTTCAAGTCAATGTGAAGATCTAGGGCAGAGTCGAGCAGGTGATGCATTTGAGCACAGGCCGGCAGCGGTTGCCTTCCAGCTGTTGTCGGACTACAACTACAAATAGTCGGCTGGGGATGTGAGAATTTTAGCCCAACAATAAGTGGAGGAACACCCTGGGTTAGAGCTAAATTAGAATTTCAGTAGGAGATTAACTCATTTCTGGAAGCCATATTAATCCAGTTGTAGTTCTACAAAGATATGAGATCTTTGATATGTGATGATACTTTTGTATTTGCATTAACAAATTTCTTCCTTATGTCAAGTAGTACCAAATCACAAAGTTTGTTCAAAGCAATGTAGATTTAAAAAATAAGATGACAATCTAGGATGCACCAGGGAAAGATGTACATGGGAGGAGATGAAATAGCCAGGCATTAAAGTAAATAATCAGAATGGATAGAAAGTGTCATAGAAGCAAAGAGACCAGATGACCAAATGGTTAAAGGATATAGGGCAAATCTTTCTGTCTGAGGGCCACATTTAGAGTTATCATTTCTGTGTAGGGTCTGAGCAGTCATTTTCACAGATGCACACACACATTCATACATACACATACACACACACATTCATACATACACACACACACTCATACACACACACACATATACACACATGCATACACACATACACACTGATAGATAGATAGATAGATAGATAGATAGATAGATAGATAGATAGACAGACAGACAGACAGACAATTGGTGAGTTCAAATCTATGTAATAAACATGTGATGTTACATATATAGATCTATACTGAACACCATGACCCAGCAGCACTGCTGTATCAGGCATTTGTATACAAATACCTAGAGAACTTGGAGGTGAGAAGGAAATGTAGCGAGACAGGGTAGCAGTGTGAGAGCGCTACAAGGTCAATGTGGAAATTAAAATGCACAATAATAAAATCAAATATCCTTCAAGGTTAAAGAAGAGAATGTTGTCTTGATGAGGTATGACTGAGGGTTAATGAATCACACAGATAGACAAAGAGATTGTTTTTTTGAAGGAATAGGGTCAATGGGCCATATAATGAGGTGGGAGAATGAAGGAAGAACAATGACCTTGTCTTATGATGAAGTGTTTAAAGCAGCTGTACATTGATTTGTGTGGAGTGGGGTAGGTCAGTTATTCTGTGACTAGTTGAAGAGTCCGTTACATGGGCCAAAGTGCCATTGCCAGCCGGTTGCGGGGCAGTCATGTGCAGTAGAGACTGCCTGCCCAGCGGCTAATTCAGAGCTGGACGCTCCTCTGTATCAGCCACGGCATGGGCAGTCTCTACTGCGCATGACTGCAGCACGCTCAGCAATCTTTACTGCGCATGACTGCGTCTTTACACATGTTTAGCGAATTATTATATAGGATTGATTATTGTGATGCAATGTCATATTTTTTTAATCAGCCCGGTCTTTCAAGTCATTGTGAAGATCTAGGGCAGAGTCGAGGAGGTGATGCGTTTGAGCACAGGCCGGCAGCGGTTGCCTTCCAGATGTTGTCGGACTACAACTACAAATAGTCGGCTGGGGATGTGAGAATTTTAGCCCAACAATAAGTGGAGGAACACCCTGGGTTAGAGCTAAATTAGAATTTCTTTAGGAGATTAACTACTTTCTGGAAGCCATATTAATCCAGTTGTAGTTCTACAAAGATATGAGATCTTTGAAATGTGATGATACTTTTGTATTTGCATTAACAAATTTCTTCCTTATGTCAAGTAGTACCAAATCACAAAGCTTGTTCAAAACAATGTAGATTTCAAAAATAAGATGACAATCTAGGATGCACCAGGGAAAGATGTACATGGGAGGAGATGAAATAGCCAGGCATTACAGTAAATAATCAGTAAATAATCAGAATGGATAGAAAGTGTCATAGAAGCAGAGAGACCAGATGACCAAATGGTTAAAGGATATAAAGGATATAGGGCAAATCTTTCTGTCTGAGGGCCAGATTTAGAGTTATAATTTCTGTGTAGGGTCTGAGCAGTCATTTTCACAGATGCACACACACATTCATACACACACACATACACACACACTCACACACACACACATTCAAACATACACACACACATTCATACATACACACTCATACACTCATAGATAGATAGATAGATAGATAGATAGATAGATAGATAGATAGATAGACAGACAGACAATTGGTGAGTTCAAATCTATGTAATAAACATGGGATGTTACATATATAGATCTATACTGAACACCATTACCCAGCAGCACTGCTGTATCAGGCATTTGTATACAAATACCTAGAGAACTTGGAGGTGAGAAGGAAATGTAGCGAGACAGGGTAGCAGTGTGAGAGCTCTACAAGGTCAATGAGGAAATTAAAATGCACAATAATAATATCAAATATCCCTCAAGGTTAAAGAAGATAATGTTGTCTTGATGAGGTATGACTGAGGGTTAATGAATCACACAGATAGACAAAGCGATTGTTTTTTGAAGGAATAGGGTCAATTGGCCATATAGTGAGGTGGGAGAATGAAAGAGGAACAATGACCTTGTCTTATGATGAAGTGTTTAAAGCAGCTGAACATTGATGTGTGTGGAGTGGGGTAGGTCAGTTATTCTGTGACTAGTTGGAGAGCCCATTACAAGGGCCACAGTGCTGCTGCCATCCGGTCTCAGTGCAGTCATGAGCAGTAGAGACTGCCCGCGCCGTGGCTGATACAGAGCTGGACGCTCTGTACCAGCTGTGCCGCGGGCAGTCTCTACTGCACATGACTGCATCGTTATACACGTTTTACATGGGAGGAGATGAAGTAGCCAGGCATTACAGTAAATAATCAGAATGGATAGAAAGTGTCATAGAAGCAGAGAGACCAGATGACCAAATGGTTAAAGGATATAAAGGATATAGGGCAAATCTTTCTGTCTGAGGGCCAGATTTAGAGTTATAATTTCTGTGTAGGGTCTGAGCAGTCATTTTCACAGATGCACACACACATTCATACATACATACACACACACTCACACACACTCATACACACACACACACACATTCATACATACACACACACACACACACACTCATACACACATACACACTCATACACACACACACATTCATACATACACACACACACACACATACATACATATGCATACACACACACACACACATCCTCACACTCTTATACACACACACACATCCTCACACTCTTATACACACACACTCATAAATCCTCACACTCTTATACACACACACACACATCCTCACACTCTTATACACACACACACACTCATAAATCATCACACTCTTATACACACACACTCTCATAAATCCTCACACTCTTATACACACACACTCATAAATCATCACACTCTTATACACACACACACACATCCTCACACTCTTATACACAAACACACTCATAAATCCTCACACTTATACACACACACTCATAAATCATCATACTCTTATACACACACACTCACACTCATAAATCCTCACACTCTTATACACACACACACTCATAAATCCTCACACTCTTATACACACACACGCATCCTCACACTCTTATACACACACACACATCCTCACACTCTTATACACAAACACACTCATAAATCCTCACACTTATACACACACTCATAAATCCTCACATTCTTATACACACACGCACATCCTCACATTCTTATACACACACACGCACATCCTCACACTCTTATACACACACACACACACACACACATCCTCACACTCTTATACACACACACACTTCCTCACACTCTTATACACACACACATCCTCACACTCTTATATACACACACACACACACATCCTCACACTCTTATACACACACACACACACACACACACACACACACATCCTCACACTCTTATATACACACACACACACACTCTTATACACACACACATCCTCACACTCTTATACACACACACACTCTCATAAATCCTCACACTCTTATACACACACTCATAAATCCTCACACTCTTATACACACACACACATCCTCACACTCTTATACACACACACACACACTCATAAATCCTCACACTAATACACACACTCATAAATCCTCACACTCTTATACACACACACACATCCTCACACTCTTATACACACACACACACACTCATAAATCCTCACACTAATACACACACTCATAAATCCTCACACTCTTATACACACACGCACATCCTCACACTCTTATACACACACACTCATAAATCCTCACACTCTTATACACACACTCATAAATCCTCACATTCTTATACACACACGCACATCCTCACACTCTTATACACACACACATCCTCACACTCTTATACACACACACACACACACACACATCCTCACACTCTTATATACACACACACACACACACTCTTATACACACACACACATCCTCACACTCTTATATACACACACACACATCCTCACACTCTTATACACACACACACACACACACACACACACACACTCATAAATCCTCACACTCTTATACACACACACTCATATCCTCACACTCTTATACACACACACTCATAAATCCTCACACTCTTATACACACACACACACACATCCTCACACTCTTATACACACACACACTCACACTCAAAAATCCTCACACTCTTATACACACACACACATCCTCACACTATTATACACACACACACTCATAAATCCTCACACTCTTATACACACACTCATAAATCCTCACACTCTTATACACACACACACTCAAAAATCCTCACACTTATACACACACTCATAAATCCTCACATTCTTATACACACACGCACATTCTCACACTCTTATACACACACACACACACACACATCCTCACACTCTTATATACACACACACACACATTCTTATACACACACACATATCCTCACACTCTTATATACACACACACACACATCCTCACACTCTTATACACACACACTCTCATAAATCCTCACACTCTTATATACACCCACGCACATCCTCACACTCTTATACACACACTCATAAATCCTCACACTCTTATAAACACACGCACACATCCTCATACTTATACACACACATCCTCACACTCTTATACACACACACACACACACACACATCCTTACACTTTTAAACATACAGTACACACTCACATATCCTCACACTCTTAAACAAACACACTCACAAATATACACACACATCATCACACCAGTCTGAGACCACTGAGGTCTCGCAGGGGAACTGGAGAATAAAATGGGATAAGGGGTACCCTGCTGGCTTCAAATCTAATGTAAAAATGTGTCTTATCCCTAAGCAATCCACAAGCCAAATCAAGATGGTAAGTCAGCCAATTACAACCAGTGGATCATGTTTTTCCCTCCTTTTTTTTTTTTTTACTTTGATCTAGATCAACGGGGGTGATATGGCATTGGCTGAACTTGATAGACTTGTGTCTTTTTTCAGCCTCATAAACTATGATACTTTGTTAACTATGTTATACCTTCTAATGCCTGAAATCTAGTGCACCCCCAAAAAAAACTCTACAAATAGAAATATCTGTTTCTGCTTGTCCCTTTGTACTCTCCCTAAACTGATACTGTCAACTGGTAGTATAAACGTCCCAAATATTGAGATGTTGAAAAGGAGTTATATATTCCCTACCCCATAAAACTTAATTTAAAGGAGCAGTAAACTTTTTTTAATGAAAACCTGTATGTTGTGGGGCTTTTTCTGCTGAGTAAAACAAGGACACTCACCACTGTCAGTTGTTTTATTCAAAAGTTATAACAGTTCAAATAACCAGGAAGTGAATTTTAGTATGTGTTTACTTCCTCATTGTTCTGACAGGATGTAACTCAGCAGTTTCTATCACATTCAATAAAGAGCTGTAAGTCACTGACTTTCCTCCCCATTAGAAAGTAACAGAATAACTAATTGGAATTTGACCACTAGAGGGCGCATTTAATGTAACGGAAGAAGGGTATAAACTGTAATAACTCTGGAAATATGGAACTCTCAGCAATGGGAGAACTCTTATTTTATTCAACAGGAAAAGGCTTACAATAAATGTTTTCATAAAAAAAAAGTTTACTGCTCCTTTAAACTCAACATCGCCACAGTTCTCCTCTTGGTAATGTCAGTTAGCTCCATAATGAGGATAATGAGTGCTCACTTGCCACATGATTGTTTGTTTGTTGCTATTTTTTTATTTGTGAAGCTCGGATATGTTCAGAAGAGCTATACAAATAGAGACACGTAAATATTAACAGTGTGACACATGTAAAGAACAGTCTAAATGGCTAGCTGGAAATGCTTGTGAGAACTGCAGTATAGGACAGAGGTGGCTAAGGGTGGACTTCCAGATGTTTTTTGATTACATCCTCCGCCAACCATCGGGATCATGGGTATTTTTTAGTCCATCAGTGGTTAAAGAGACATTGTCACTCATTCCTAATATAACTTAAATAGGGGAACAAGAAAAAATCTGTGAGAAGTGGTTTGAAGATAGGCTAGTGGTTGGCAACCTTTTGGGCAACTGATTATTGGGTACAACAACTCTCATTATCTCCAACCAGTGGTTGGCTAGTGGGGATGATGGGAAATGTAGTCTCCAACAACTCAAGTGAGGTGTCCTAATGGTCAGTGTAATGGAGGACTGTGTCTGCTAATGTAGAGATCACGTTGCCATAGAGAGTACAACTCACTTAACCATATGCACCAAGAATTAGGTGTGAGAGGGAGTGACTCATCAGCATATAATGTTGAGATAAGGCAGCATATCATATGATGTTGAGATAAGGCAACATATCATATTATGTTGAGATAAGGCATCATATCATATAATGTTGAGATAAGGCGGCATATCATATAATGTTGAGATAAGGCAACATATATTATGTTGAGATAAGGCATCATATCATATAATGTTGAGATAAGGCAACATATCATATAATGTTGAGATAAGGCAACATATATTATGTTGAGATAAGGCATCATATCATATAATGTTGAGATAAGGCGGCATATCATATAATGTTGAGATAAGGCAGCATATATTATGTTGAGATAAGGCATCATATCATATAATGTTGAGATAAGGCAACATATCATATAATGTTGAGATAAGGCAACATATATTATGTTAAGATAAGGCATCATATCATATAATGTTGAGATAAGGCAACATATCATATAATGTTGAGATAAGGTGGCATATCATATAATGTTGAGATAAGGCAACATATATTATGTTGAGATAAGGCATCATATCATATAATGTTGAGATAAGGCAACATATCATATAATGTTGAGATAAGGCGGCATATCATATAATGTTGAGATAAGGCAACATATCATATTAGGTTGAGATAAGGCATCATATCATATAATGTTGAGATAAGGCAGCATATCATATAATGTTGAGATAAGGCAACATATCATATTATGTTGAGATAAGACATCATATCATATAACGTTGAGATAAGGCAGCATATCATATAATGTTTAGATAAGGCAACATATCATATAATTTTGAGATAAGGCAACATATCATATAATGTTGAGATAAGGCAACATATCATATAATGTTGAGATAAGGGCAAGTGGTGAACAGAGAGAATACATTCTCAGACTTCAGCACAAAGGACAGCAGCATCTCTCCCTTATAACATACACAGTCCATTGCCCACAGTTGTGGGTCTACAGATGACAACCTTATTGCATCTCCCCCAAAAGTGCAAAAGTCTACCTACCCTGGGTTAGTACAACTGCAAGACTGGACCCAGTTCAGAATTGGATTATTTGAAGAAAGACATTTGTTCATATATAATTTGTGAGGTAATTTATTGGATTTGAACTTGGAAGATGAGAAAAATAAAAAAATAGCTGGCAGTGAGACCCACTGATCTATTTCACTGAAAAACACTTATATTTTTGCAGTCATCAGAAATGGTTCATTGTTCTGGAAAATCTATCATAACATTCAAGGGTTAAAAACCCCATTAAAAAATAAATTACAAAAGGCGAGCACTCACAGGACTTAAAATAATAAACACAATTATTGCTGTCTGAAGTTTCAGTCTGGTAGGGACCTTTATCAAGAACAAAGTGGCAAAGAAACAATCTATAGCAAATTATGTATGTACTTACTGCTTACCTGATGTGCACCCCATGGCAAACTGCGTTATATGCGTATACACCTAGTATCCGGTGAGTGAAAGGTGAGGATTGACAAGAGAGATGAGTGAAGAGTCCCAAAGGTAACATGCTCCCCCTAGAGGCCACATCAGGAAGAGGCAGCAAGGCAAAGGGTACAGGGAACAAAGGCAAACTACTGGCATATCCATCTCAGTAATTTCCATCATGGGGAGATTGATCATTCAAAAATTATTATGGCTCAAACAAATATTTTTATCAAGAGAGCCAACCGGTGCCCAAAAAGATTGTTTGTATTTACAGTGCACTATTCTGGAATGTCTGAGTCATAGACTACAGCTTTCCATAAGAAGTAATAGGAACAGCACCACCAAAAATTACAGTTTAATATAAAAAACAAGTCTGTGCTGTAATAACGGTTAAAATGAAATATCTGACAGTAATGGGAGAATCATTGTTTTACTCGGCAGAGAAAGACATTTAATATATTTTTTCGTGAAAAAAGTTTATTGTACATTTAACCCCTTAAATACTAGAGAGGGCTCCAAAGCATTGCTTAGCAATGCATTGCAAACTTTGCTAGAGCTCAAGGGTTTTACATATGATATTATTATTATTATTATTATTATTACTACAGGGTGACTTAATTCAATTACAGAAACACTGCAGGGAAAACTTCCTATAAAGTATTAGAAGTTCAGAGTGCACTGGCCCTCCTCCAATTTATCAGTATTTCCTTAATCTCCAGACAGTGGTTGAAACTGATTTATCTCAAATTTACCTAAATCTCCAACCTAATCCGCTATCTGAGATAGAATTTCATTTGTCAAACAGCATTCTTGTAATTGCATTTGTGTGCAACCAGAATTATTCTAATCCTCAAGAAGAGAAAGCTTTCAATTGCAGTGTGTGTGTGTGTATGTATGGTTATGTGTGTGTGTGTGTGTGTGTGTGTGTGTGTGTGTGTGTGTGTGTGTGTATGTATGTAGGGTTATGTGTATGTGTGTGTGTGTGTATGTATGGTTATGTGTATGTGTGTGTGTGTGTATGTATGGTTATGTGTGTGTGTGTGTGTGTGTGTATGTATGTATGGTTATGTGTGTGTGTGTATGTATATGTTTGGTTGTGTGTGTGTGTGTGTGTGTGTGTGTGTATGGTTATGTGTGTGTGTATGTATATATTTTTGTGTGTGTATGGTTATGTGTATGTGTGTGTGTATGTATGGTTATGTGTGTATGTATAGTTATGTGTGTGTGTGTGTGTGTGTATGTATGTAAATCTGTGTGCATGTATATGTGTGTATGTATGGTTATGTGTGTGTGTGTATGTGTATATGTGTGTGTGTGTGTGTCTGGTTATGTGTGTGAGAGTATGTATGTATGTTATGTGTTTGTGTGTATGTATGCTATGTATGTGTGTGTGTGTATGTGTGTGTGTGTGTGTGCATATGTTTGTGTGCATGTATGGTTTCCTGTGTCTATTTGTGTCTGTGCGTGTTGAGCATGTGTGTATGTGTGTAAGAGACTGTATCTGTGTGTGTGCGCATGAATACCTGTATGTGTGTATGTATGCATGTGTTTGTGTGTGTGTGTATGTGTGTGTGTGTATGTGTGTATGAATCCCTGTATGTGTGTGTGCATGTGTTTATGTGCATGTATGGTTTTGTGTGTGTTTGTGTGTCTGTGTGTGTTGAGCATGTGTCTATGTGCGTAAGAGACTGTGTGTGTGTGTGTGTATAGTTATGTGTGTGTGTGTTTGTATGGGTGTGTGTGTGTATGTATAGTTATGTGTGTGTGTTTGTATGGTTGTGTGTGTGTGTATGGTTTTGTGTGCATACCTCCCATGTGTCCCTCTTTGGGAACCAAATCCCTCTTTTACATCCTGGTGTCCCTCTTTTTAGAAGCTCGGACTCTGTGCTGTGTATATAAATGTATTAAATTGCTCCACAGCAATAAAACTCACATTATGTAAACGTCTATATGTGTGTGTTTATAAAAGAGTATGTGTAAATACAATACTTTGGTCTTGTTCTAAATCATTTAATCACAAAGAGGTGTCAATAGGTTGCCTAAAAATTCTCAATAATGTCCTGCCCACCAGCCACGCCCCCAGCAACACCCCCTAAAACAAAAGTGTCCCTCTTTGGCCAATAGAACTTTTAGAAATCAAGACTACAGATTTTAACAATTTATTGCCAACACTGATGCAAAATTGCTAAAATAAACTGGAGTAATTTTGTGGCAAGCCAACTACATCATTATAAACAGTTAAAAATCCCTATAATTTCCATGGAAATGTCCTTTTAACTTTGAGTGCAAGAGGGCTAGCCAATGCATTATCTGGCACTCAAAGGGTTAACATGCATTGACGACCTCTCTAGAATCTTAGAAATCAGTGAAGACAGGATAACAGAAATGGATGTGTTTTGCTTGTTTCAGATCCTGATGAAAAGGTCAGATGACAGAAAATCACTTTTTTCCTATTATTTTTGTGAATGTATTTTACCAGGAAAAATCCATTGAGATTGTCTCTCCTTTTCATGTATGTCATGGGTACTCATATAATCTACCACAGAACGGTGAAATCTGAGTTGATCATGCCGGGACTAGAACCTGTGACCCTGAGATCTGAACAGATTCTACAGCTGGGGTAGTAACCAAAAGAGCTGTCTCACTGCATAATAGTGTTATTCGTTATAACAAAAATAGACTTTGTATGTCTATTTCCTAAAGAGGGACAGCTGGTAGGTATGGATCCCTGATATCTCCTAAAGAGGGACACTCGGGAAATATGAACCCATAATATATACTAAAGAAGGACACTTGGGGAGTATGTACCTCTAATATCTCCTAAAGAGGGACACTTGGGAGGTATGGACCTCTAATGTCTCCTAAAGAAGGACACTTGGGAGGTATGGACCCCTAATAACTCCTAAAAAGGTACACTTGGGAGGTATGGATTCCTAATATTTCCTAAGAAGGACATTTGGGAGGTAAGGATCCCTAATATCTCCTAAAGAGGGACACTAGCTGAGCAGTACAGCAATTGAAAGTGAGCAATTGTAAGTGTACAAGGAGATATTCTGTAAATAATCTGGAGGTGATCTGTGGTGATTGAAGTCAGAAAACAATTGCAAAATCTGAAGGTATTTTACTCTTTGTCCCCTGATTACATTAGTGCTGTGAACATGTTAGGCATGTAGGAGATTGATAATTTGAAGGCTTAAATCTACAAAATATCTGTGAGCGCCACACAGATACAAAAGAAACAAGTGCCACAGCCTCAGAGACTTCCAAGAAATGGCAGATGAACTACAGTTGGTTCTGGAAGAGTAAGAGCTGTGAACAAGAGGCATGTTCCATAGTCTGTGCCTCTTCATAATTCCTTTGCTGCACTTTCAGAACACTGACTTAATATTGGAACAACTATGAAAGCAGAGATTACCTGTTCACCAGCCTTTAATCCACAGGTAAATCAGACTGCAACCACTGACAAACTGACAAAGGCAAAGAAGTGAAAACTGCTTTGAGAAGAAGCAACTATTATTAGGGGATTCCATATTAAGAGGCGTGACTCTGGAGGATAGTCATGGTGTTGATAAAGAAGTCAGATGTCTTCCCGGTGCTACAGCTCACAGAGATAGTAGACACAGTTTAAAAATTGTTAAGGAAGCAAGACAGAATGGAGAGTTGGATGTCATAATCCATTTACAGCGCAACTATTACGGTTACAGTGCAACTATTATTGACAGATACAGAAGGCTACCCAAATACCAAGAAAAAAATCTTTTGCGCTACAAAGAACAACATAAGGGAAACCAGGTGCCACTGGTGGTCACTTACCACCCCCAGGTTGAAGCTCTACACAAAATATCAAGAGAACTTCAAACTAAATTACATATGGATGAAAGACTTAAGAACATATTCCCACAGCCTCCCTTACTCTCCTTCAGACAGCCTCCCAATTTGAAACAACTGATGGGGAGGAGTGCCCTGAATAAAAATGCAAAAAATAGCACATCTCTCTGCCTACAAAAGAGATGTGAAAACTGTGCATACATTTACACCACGGACAAGATACCAATTCCAAACACCCAGTTACACCATAAGATCAATGGGACCTTCACCTGAATGAATGAATGAATGAATGAATGAATGAATATGTTTATTTATATAGAGCCACAAGTGTACGCAGCGCTTTACAATTTCAGGGTTTAAACAATACAGGGTTACAGGTGCTTTGTAGAGTGAAACATTGGGTGCGAGGTCCCTGCCCGAAAGCTAACAATCTAAAGTGAAATCTTCACCTGTAAATTGTCCAATGTAATATACCTTATCATGTGTGCAAAATGCCCAACAACTCTTTATGTGGGAGAAACTGGACAGCCATTACATAACAGGTTTAAGTCCCACAGATCCAGTGTTAACAACAAAAATACAGAGACAACAGTGGGAGAACATTTTTGTCAAAATGGGCACATTAAGGGACATTAAGTTAACTGCATTGATGGAATGGTTCCGCTCTCAGAGGGACAGAAAGATATGGGAGGTAAAATTAATGTTAAAATTTAATGCTATTTGTAATGGTTTGAATAAGGACAAAGAGTTCTTGTCACATTATCACTTAGTGGGTTGACCTTTCCAACAGACTCAAGAGCATCGTAAATACCTCTAAAGCCTCAGAGGAAGAGTGCAATTTACCACTGACTGATCAAAGTATCTGGATCTGGATTGAGTCCTGTTATCTGATTTCCATTCTAAACAATGCAGTGTGTACTTGTACATAAGAGAGATGTTTTCATATTCATCTGTATAACATGCCTGAGGAAGAGACCTAAGGTCTTGAAAGCCTGCATTCTAAATCTGCTTAATTAGCCAATAAAAGGTATCAACAACTATACTTGCCTCCTATAGTCCATTTAGGGACAAATGTTTTGTTTTGTAATGAGGTGAGTTGGTAAAAGATGTTTTTAAGAAGCTATGTAAGGATCTGCAGCAAGTTGCTTCCACTGTCTCTGTTTCAGAGGTTCTGCCAGTGTACAAGGAAGATGATGGTAGGATGCAGCGAATTAGAGACTTTAATTCATGGCTAGGGAAGTGGGGCCAAAAACATGGATTTGGCTTTGTTTCTCACACCAACCTTATTTGGTGTAACAAGGAATTGTATCAAAAGGATGGCTTGCATCTTTCTCAAAAGGGAACAGAGGTTCTCAGCAAGCAATTCAGAAGTTTTGTTAACAGGTATTTAAACTAGTAGAGGGGCAATGGAATGATACAGGATAAAACCAATTACCTCCCAGAGCATTGTACAGATGAATTTGATCAAGGTATGTCTGTGGCACAGAGGTAAAAAACCAGTGGACTTCGAGCCATGTGTACAAATGCCCACAGTTTAGGGAATAAGATCCCTGAACTTACTGCAATAATAACTAGTGAAGATGTGGATTTAGTGGGGATTACCGAGACCTGGTATAATGAAAAAAATGACTAGGATGTAGAAATACCAGGGTACTCTCTATTTAGAAAAGACAGGGAAGGAAGAGGGGTTGCTATTTATGTCAAAAATAGCTTAAAGGTTAATCTTATACAGGGTATGGAGAAGAATACAGAGACTGTTTGGATAACTTTAGAATATGGGAATAATGTTCACTTGTATAGGTGTGATCTATAGACCCCCAGGACAAGCAGAGGAGTTGGACCAACTGCTGGTCAAGGTTGGAAGTAACTAAGGTGACTCTGAAAGGTGAGGTTATTATTATGGGGGACTTTAATCTTTCTGATGTGGACTGGAAAAACGAAGCAGCAGGTTCAGCCAGGAGTAGAGAGATCCTAAATTCTTTACAAGGATTAGCTCTTAGTCAATTAGTAGAAGAGCCGACTAGGAAGGAAGCCACACTAGATTTATTATTTACTAATGGAGACTTGGTATCTGTGTAGCTGTAGGAGAGTGTTTGGGCTCCAGTGATCATCAATCTTTGTGGTTTAATATAAACACAGAGGCGGAGTTGCACCACACAAAAACAAAGGTTCTAGACTTTAGAAAGGCTGATTTTTCTAAAAAGGAAACATTTTTATGTCAGTCTTTAACAACTTGGAGATCTTTAGATGGAGTCCAGGAGAAATGGGATTATCTGAAATGTGTTTTACTAAAAGAAACAGTGCATTGCATTAGGCATGTCAGCAAGGGTAAAAGAAAAAGAAAACCACTGTGGTACTCTGCAGAAGTGGCAAATATAGTAAAGGAGAAAAAAGAAGCATTTAAGAAATATAAGACTTATATCATTTTTAATGTTTTTTAAGGGCTACAATATAGCATATAATTATATTCAAGCAATACTATCCCTTTAAAGGTAGGCAGCGGAGAATGCAAGCAGGGTGCTGGGTTGTATTGCTAAGGGCATTAGAAGCAGAAAAAGGGAAGTGGTCATGTCACTCTACAGATCTCTGATTAGATATCACCTACAGTATTGTGTACGGTACCGGAGACCCCATCTCCAGAAGGATATAGATACTCTAGAGAAAATTCAGAGAAGGGCTACTAAAATGGTGACTTGTTTACAGGAAAATACATATCAGGATAGACTAAATAATCTGAACATGTATAGCTTGGAGGAGAGAAGAGAGAGAGGGGATAAGATAGAAACATTCAAATACATGAAGGGATTAAACAAAGTTCAGGAGGGAAAAGGAGTAAAAATGTTAGGACCTAGGCCGTAGTCTGAAACTAGAGGGACACAGGTTTAGACGTAATGTAAGAAAGTTTTACTTCACTGAGAGGGTAGTAGATAAGTGGAATAGCCTACCAGTAGAAGTGGTAGAAGTTAATACAGTGACAGAATTTAAGCACGCATGGGATAGGCATAAAGCTGTCGTTAATATAAGAAAAGACCAAGGACCAAAAAACGTTTGAGGTTTTTACAGTAGGAAAATGGGCAGACTAGATGGTCCGAAATGGTTCTTATCTGCTGTCAACTTTTGTTTATTTGTTTCACTTGGGAGGTATGGACCCCTAATGTCTCATAAAGAGGGACACTTGGGAGGTAAGGATCCCTAATTTCTCCTAAAGAGGGGCACTTGGGAGGTAAGGATACCTAATATTTTCTAAGAGGGGCACTTGAAAGGTATGGACCCAAATTTCTCCTAAACAGTGACACTTGGGCGGTATGAAGCCCTAATATCTCCTAAAGAGGGGCACTTGGGAGGTAGGTATGTGTGTATGGACATTAGCAGGCAAGTGTTCTGAGAGTTACATGTGTAAGGGGCCTCACTATTCCCTTTAGGGCCTGAGTTTCCAGTAGTCAGGGTAGGCAACAGCCTAGAGCTCTAAACTCTGAAGGGTGGTGTCTGAGCTGTGCTGACCACACCCACATTCTGAATTGTGGGTGTGGCCAGAGTAATTTCTGTGTCCCTGCACTAATTTTATATCCCTTTACAGGCTATTATTTATCTACTTGGTGCTAGAGAGATCACCAACACATTGCTCCCCCCTCTAGAAACTAAGTTGATAAAGCATTTTTTTTAACTTCTTTCTTATTTTAAACCAAGGAAACAGATGATTGGACTGGGGGTGGGGCCATGTGAGGAGTGGGGTGTGTGATCATGGGAGGAGCTAAGGCCACCTACAGTGCCTTGTCTAAGGGTGCCTTGGATGTAAAAAAAAAAACCCTTTTAAATCAATGGGAATTTTCTGTGCCACCTATGGTGTATTTGGCTTTCTCTAGAATTTCCCCGCCCTCAATCTCCTCCAGTACTAAAAGTCACAAAAAATAAAACATTTTTTACATTCCATTTCTGCTGCTTTTAATGCACAGTAATCATTAGGGATGGTCTGATTTTATTTTGCTAATAATTCAGTCCAGCAAATGTGAAAAAATATTATGCCATAGATAATTGGCATCTGCAGGATATGAAATTATTGTTATTATTATTAATTTTTAATGCAGCAGATGTACAATTCATGTGAACAATAAAATAGAATTACAACAGTGAAAACAATTACCATCACCATTTACTAGAACAACAGAGACATTCTCTGAACATATAAACCATTTTGTTGTACAGAAAATGCCTGGGAATAGGGGTCTTGTTATGTTCCCAAAAGGGGATTTGGTCCATTTAATGAATTATTGGTGCACTGTGCAGCATGATGGTAACATTACACCATTACATTCCCCAAACTGGTATCAAGACCCGGTGCTTTAAGAGACTTTAAGAGGGATTTTGGGTCTTATTCATCAAGCTTAAAGGGATCGTAATTAATATTCATAGTATTTGGGCCATGGAGAGTGTTATTTCAATACTGTCAGAGTTGTAGTTCAAGTAGATAAAGTATCCCCCTCCCACCCCTTTTACTGATATAACACTGCTCATCTCAGAGCAGCAAGACTGTCCAGATTGATTGCAGAGAGGGACAATCATCAGTGATCATAAGGAAAAACCTGATAAACCTGTCAAGGGGGGGGCAGGGTTTTCATTCTTCTCACAGTAAGAAGACTGTCCCTTGCTGTGATCTGTCCGGTCAAGAGACCAGATTCTACATCTGGGGGGAGGTGACATACACTAGGTAAAAGAGACGGGAGGGGGATACTTTATCATTCAGTTACTCTTGAACTACAACTCTGACAGTATTGAAATAACACTCTCCATGGGCCAAATACTATGAAGATTCATTGGAGCTGCTGTTTTTATGAAACATTACTATCACTTTAAAGTGGAACTATCCGAGCCGGATTAATACTCCATAGGGGCAACAGACAGGATCCCAAATTGCAGCACCCCTGCCAGCTTGGGACCCCCTCTCTTGTCACAGTCTTTTCTCTATTTGCCAGTTGTTTTTGTGGATAAAGCTATTAGTGACAACTTAATAAAAGACAAAATGAATGCTTTAACTCCTTCAGTGCCAGAAAGGTCACCAGTACATTGCCAAGCAATGTATTAGGCACCTCCTTGGCATTCAAGGGGTTAAATTTATTAAAAATGTACAACACAGCTTAGAATTCAAAGGGATAGTAATGTCTAGGTTGTACAGTTATACTGATTCTTCTATATACATTTGTATAAAAATGTGTAGCTTTATAACCATCTATAACTTCACCATTTTCGTTTTATTCTATAATAAAGTGTCCCCCTCCCGCCCCTTTTACATTTTTTGCGAATCATCTACCCAGACCTGGAATCGATCAGCAGACCTGTCAGATCGCAGTGAGGGACAATTGTCTATCAGTTTAAAGAGGAACTACCACATGTTAACAACTTTAGCTTCAATAATTCCCCATCTGGTGACTAGCTGCTTAGTAGCGCTAGTCGCCAGGATTATTACCTTGTAAAGGAGCAATGGCCATTCTTCCCTGACTGACAGGCAGGACAGATCTCGGACATCTTGTCATAGTGACGTCCACGTGTCTGCTCTGTCAGTCCCAGCCAGCTATAGGAGGCGATGCTAGGAGCCATCCGGCTCTGGAAGGGACTGACAGAGCAGGCGCGCGGACGTCACTATGGCAAGATGTCCGAGATCTGTCCTGCCTGTCAGCCGGAGAAAAATGGCTATTTCTCCTTTACAAGGTAATAATTCTGGCGACTAGCGCTACTAAGCAGCTAGTCACCAGATGCGGAGTTATTAAAGCTAAAGTTGTTATCATGTGGGAGTTCCGTTTTAGAGACGAAGGGCAGGTTTTTGCTTATGCTGAAAGTAGATTATCCCTTGTCGCGATCTGTTCAGACCAGCCTGCTGAAGGCTCATGGCGTATGTAAAAGGGACGGAAGGGGACATTTATTATCGAATAAAATGAAAACTGCAAAGTTATAGATAGTTTGATGGCGTATGAGAGGGAAAAAAGCGAAAGAGAAGAAGAGAGACAAAAGGGATCCTGCCACCACCTGTAAAACCCACGGGTCCACCATTGAATCCTGACAGACGCTGTGTTAGTGACGCAGACGGCCACCCACAGCTGAGTGGGGACCTGGGTTCGGTGAGTCATGCTGAAGAAGGCTTGGAAGCCTTAGGCTTGGAGGAGACCTTGGGCCTCCATTGCTGTTTGGGCTTGGAGGAGGCACTTGGAGCTGAGGGAACCACCTGGTTTGCAGGACGTGTCTCAGTCTGGAAGGAACGAAAAAAACGATTACGCTTGAGAGGCGTTTTCTTTCTGGGGACGAAAGGCAGAAGGGTACTTTTACCCCCTGTGGCCTCACTAATCAGATCCTTAAGATCTGGCCCAAACAATGATGTGCCTTGAAAAGGCAAGGAGAGCAAGGCTTTCTTGGAAGTAGTGTCAGCAGACCAGATCTTGAGCCAAAGATTTCGTCTGACAACTACAGACATGGTGAAAACCCTTGTCACCAAATGGATGGCATCAAATAAGACAGCAGAAACATAGTGCTGGGCCTCAGAAATATTGGCAAGAAGGCACAACATATCCAAAGTAGGAGCACCATGACGGACAGCCAGAGTGAGCTGTTCAGTCCAGACCACAATTGCCTGTTTAACCCATGCCGCAGCGAACGGTGGACGCATGGCAGTACCAGCAGTGGTAAAAATGGACTTGAGGGAAACCTCAAGTTTCTTGTCAGTCCAGTCTTTCAGAGAGGACACATCAGAAACTGGCAAGACAGTAGACTTGGATAGACTTGTAAATCTTGCACCTAAACTGGCTCTATTGCATGGCTGGAGGTCCCTGGGAGAGACTCAAGGACATCAGAACATTCTGGGCATAAATGACCTAAGAATTCTCTAGGTAACCCTGTATGACATGAGGAACAATGCGCAGAGACCCCTGTGTCCTTAGTCTTAGGCCTGGCCCCAATCTCCAACAGATTAGACATGCTGGAGCCAATCAGAAAAGAGAGCGCAAAGCAAGCGCTCATGGGAAATGTAGTTTTCCCAAAAAAAGTACCCCAACAATGCCCGAAGTCCCCCGAACCCCCCAGCACACTTAAAATGTTAACCGGATGACAGAGCAAGGGCAATCAATTAAAATGAGCCATCCCTGAAGTCGTTACGATGAGCGGTTGTAGAGATATGTCCCAAAGTGCATAGTCTCGTAGAAGTGAATGGAACAATGGCATCTATGCAGTAAAGCGCACCCGGAACACAATTTTTTAAACATTGAAACTGTGAAATAAAAGTACATGAAACATCACTAGAACATGTTAGAAGACCCAAAAACACTGAGCCCAGTAGGGAAAGTGCCAATAACCCCACAAAAGATGCAAAACCAGCAGCTAAAGGGTTAGGTTACCACATAAACTTGCTCCAAAACACCCAACAGACATACAGATAAACCCAATGAGTGCCAGAGTGTGCAATAGGAACTCCAAAGGAAAACCCCTGTGTGGAAGGGCACCGTGGAACATGTGGATCAGCAGCACTCAAATCTTGAACCCAAGATTTCCCCCCCAGGGCTTAAGGTCCACAAAAAGCACCTGGTTACTGAGCTAGCCACATCTAAGGGCATTGTCAGTTATAGTAATCTGCCTAATGGTGGTATTCCATTTCAGAAAAATAAAAAATTAGCTAAAACTATAGCAGAACTGTTCTCTTGCCTGTGTTATCTTCACCAGGGAACAAATCTTACTGGAGCTGGTTGGCTAGCTGCAGCCAAGGAGGGAAGGGAGGCTCCACCCCTGCATTCTATTCTAGAATTGTTCCTGCCTAATTAAAGGGGTGGATTGCCTACGCAAAGTTACCAGTAACCTGTATTGGACGACAGAGAAATTTAGCTTACTTTTGAAAGCTACTAGTTGTTGCAAAGTGAGAGTTTTACTTTAAGAGGCACAACTCTAGAGAAAACCATCTTCAAGATTGGAGTAAACTGTAAATTCCTGTACATTTAAATGTGGTATGTAACCCCTTGAAGGCTAGATAGTTCTCCAAAAAGCATTGATCCTCAATTCATTGAAGACCTCTACAATTCAAGGAGTTACAACGCCCATTAAAATTAACTGGAAATTGGGCAATCTTCATTTCCCTCTGTAGTGCAATTGGTTTGCTCCATAACTGCCTTCCTTAAGCTGAGAGATAAAGTTCTAAGCCCCCTCATCCAGTATCTAGCATTACCCCTGTCTGGGTACAAGATGGCGACTTGAAAAGAGCAATAGAATTTTGAAATAAGATTTGCACATGGGCCCGATTTACTTCTGTCAAAGTCACGTGACAAATTGTTTTAAACTCTGTGGATGCTACTGAGATAGTGTAAGTGGCTTTGCCAGAGTTAAAACTTGGTAGGGAGAAATCTTAGGGTTGTCATGGCAATGGGAGGAGCCTAGAGTAGGGTACATAGTATGTTACCTCGATGTGTTCTAAGTCCGTGATGAGAAGAGGAGCAATACCATGTCCCCTGGGTTATGGTAGATTCCTCAGTCTGATCCTCCATCAAGGCGCAGAGTGAGACAAACAATGTGGGTCCTCTGAAGGGGCAGGGATGTATTTCCAGAGCATCACAAAGTTCCCTTAAGATGTAGAGATAGGAAGCCAGGGAAGGAAGGTGTCCGCAAGAACAGCATAGAGACCTCAGAACAAGGTAGGATCTTGATTTAGGAATGGAAATATGTGCAGCAGAAAAGGTTGTGTTGTCAGTGCTGTTTCCAATAAAATTCAGACTTTGCTTGAAAACCACTTATCCCCCATCTATGAATTAATTATGAACCACACAAACAACCAGTTCAACCGCTGGACCTGGGGTAGAGATCCTGGCTAGCAAGGTGGTGTCAGATGAGATGTACACTGGCCCAGTTGCAGTAGAATTAAATAGATAGCAAGGCCTACAATGAGAAGACAACATACAGGCACGCCTGGAACAATAGGTTGGGGTGAAATGCTGGACCCACATATATAAATTAAGACTGATATCGCAAACAGGAGAAGACTTGAATACTGGACAAGGTCCACAGCTTTTATCCACAAATAAGAGCAGATTAATGCACAGCAAAAACTACATTTATGTGGACAGGAATGGACCTAGGTGTTACCAGTGAGCAGAGGAACTGCAGGATGGAGACAAGGATAGGAATGATGCTTCACAGGGGAGGGCTGGCCTGGGGGGCAAGAGGGCAATTGCCCCCTGGGCCGGTCATATGTCTGGGACAATGGGCCACTGCTGCTCCTGCTTGCTGCTATAAATCTAGCTGCACTAGTGATACCACAGAGCTTGCAATTGAAAATGAGCTACACAAATTATACCACAGAGCTGCAATCCAAATGGGGCTACATTACACCTATCTCCATTGTAAGCTCTATGATACCATTAGTTAGCTTTCGATCAACTGTAAGCTCTGTAGCATCACTACTGCAGCCCAATTGCAACTGTAAATCATTTGGTATCACTTGTCTTCACAATATTAATGCCCATTTTAAAATTAACAAAAGGGAAGGGCCTGGACAGTGGGAGCAAAGGATAGTAGAAACAGGTCACTTAATTGTATTTGTCCCCTGGGCCACAAGTCGCCAGCCCTCCCCTGATGCTTCAGTATGTTTCCTAAGACTGCCACTCCTAAACATACAGAGGAGTAACACTATCCAGAAGGGATGGCAGCACCAGAGGGAGAAAGGAGGCAAAACAATAAGGTGCATTAAGGTACCACAGTTCAAGAATGTAATATAAAAGAAAAAAGTATAGATACAGGTCTGTAAAGAAGCAGCTGGAGAGTCAGTCTGCAGTGGTGGGAACAAGAGGGAGGGAATTCAGATACAGTTTGTAGGATAGTGAGGAGATTTGACGTAAGTAAACACGTGACAGGGACAGGATAAGCAGGGCAACTAAAGTATCTTATAGGTGTGATGGACTGGGCATGAAACAGTGACCAAGGAAAAGTAGCTTGGCTTGCGACTAGTAAGAGTAAATCAGTAGTGTGGAAGGATGGCCTCTGGCAGGCAGGATAAGTTGATAATCAACAGATAGGGCGTGTATGGCTGGGCTGGTAGGATAACTGACTTGTATCAGACAGAGCATGGTCTGACAAGTAGGCAGAACAACTTGAATATCAGAAGACATGGCATGCACTGGCAGGCTGGTAGGATGACTTGACTATCAGCAGACCAAGAATAAATCAGACAGACAAGGTATAGGCTGGATACAAGTTGGACAAAGCAGTAGAACCAGACTAAGCTTTAAAATCCAGTGAATACATTGAGGCACTGAGGGTGAGCATTTTGAAAGCGGAAGGGGTTGTGTCCAACTGAGACTGCAAGAATACACGTAAAAACACAATCTGATTACTGGGACAGGTTTCTGATATGTACACTTGGAGGTACAGGGCCTACATTTACTAAAGGACACTGATGTAGCAGTTAATAAATTGAATTAGTATACACTGGAAAGACTTTTACCTAATCACAGTCCATTTACAGACAATCTTGCACTACCACTTCGGAGGCACCTATAAAGATTGCTATGGTAATGGGAGTCAGGATCTCTGGAAAAGTCAGGAATGAGAGGGTACCCCTAGTAAATGAAGACTAGATTTTAGGCCTCTGGAAACAGATCATTTTAACAGGTGCTAGCAAGGAGTACAGGGTATTTAAGTGTGTATATGCCTAGTAGGGTGACCACATTTCCATTCTGCCATTCCGGGACATGTAGTCACCCTAGTCCTGCGGCTGAGGCTCCTGCCGGTGCTGACCATCTTTCTGAGGCTGACATTGTAACAGTTCCTAGTGGGAACTCTTATTCTGTGTCAGCCTCAGAAAGATGGTCAGCGCCGGCGGGAGCCTCAGCCGCAGGTCTCACTTGCAGCACCAGCGTACCTGCTCCACACCAGCTGTCTCGCACATACAAGTCCAGCCAGCCAATGAAATGCATTTGCTATATGGTCTTTATTGGCTGGCTCAGCCAGCCAATGAGGACCATATAGAGAATACATTTCATTGGCTGGCTGGACTGGTGTGTGTTGCTCAATTCCGGGACTCTTTGTTGTCCCGGTGCCTAGATAATTTTTAAAAGACAGTGTTCCTTTTCTATCTCATAACATTGGGATCCAGCCAGCCAATGAGGAGCATATAGCGAATACACTTCATTGGCTGGCTGGACTGGTGCGTGTTGCTCAATTCCAGGACTCTTTGTTGTCCCGGTGCCTAGGTCATTTTTAAATGACAGTGTTCCTTTTCTATCTCAGAACATTGTGATCCACCATTGTATAATGTTGCAAATAATTTCACGTCATCCTTTCAACATATTTTGTTTTCGATTCAAAGTCCAGCCTGTTTGACGTTTTCTTCTTTGTAGATTTACATAAAAATGTTAAAGGCATTATTTCCTAATCTGACCAATTATTATGATTTTATAAGGCCATTAGTGACCCTAGTATTAATGGGAGATGTTCAAACATGTTTTTGCTATATAAAGTGCTATACACAGAAAGCTAAAATAGAACTGGGAGTTGGATTTAGGATTGAGCAAGTCCATTAATGTTACTTAATGCAAATGTTCTATGCAGCACTCAAATAAACTGAATGGGAAATTAATTTGCCACGCTCACTGAATGCTCATTACCATTTCTATATCCATTTGAAAAATGTAAGAAAAAATTGGTTTGATATCTAGTGAAATCATTTCTGTTAACTGTGTTTTATTAAAACATGTAATTTCTGTATGTCACTGGCTGGTAGATGATCACTTGTATATGCATATACAATAGAAAAGTGTTATTTAATGAACAAATGACAACATTCCCAGTGTAATATTAGTGGTTAATGTTGATGAGGACATTTTATTATAGCTATGGCTGTATAAATATATATATATATATATATATATATATATATATATATATATATATATATATATATGTATATATGTGTGTGTGTGTGTATATATGTATATATATACCTCCCTTTCAAATCATCACTAAGGGATACTTTTTGATTTAGACGGAGTTTCTGTGGGTGAAACTGGTATGCCGCACATTACCCAAATTTTTTCTTACTTCATATAAATGACTTGTATTGCTGAGGAGTAGTGTTGAGCGAGCATGCTCGGCCGATGCTCGGATCGGCTCGAGCATCGCTCTGCTCGGCACATGGCGGTACTCGTACGAGTACCGCATGTGCTCGCCCGCCATGTTCGGGTCTCCTCCCCGCACGTTTTGCGGCTGCTGCGCAGCCAATAAACGTGCAGGGAGGCTCTGACATCGGTGTAATGCCAGCAGCCATGTTGGCTGCTGGCATTACACTGATTGGCTGGCCAGAACCCGTGGTCGGGTGCTGTATAGCACCTGACCATCGAGTTCGGCTCAGTCTTAGACAGGGAGAGCTGAGGATAGGAAGGGAAAGGCAGTGTAGGGAGGAAAACAAGCAAAATTGTGAAAAAAAGAACCAAAAGTCCTTTTTAGGACTACTGTGTGTGGGGGCAGCAGGTTATTTTGTGTGGGGGGAAAAAAAAAAAAAAAAAAAAAAATATTCTGTTTAGTGTGCAAAGTTGCAGATTAGAGCACATTCTGTTTAGTGTGCACAGTTGCAGATTAGAGCACATTCTGTTTAGTGTGCAAAGTTGCAGATTAGAGCACATTCTGTTTAGTGTGCAAAGTTGCAGATTAGAGCACATTCTGTTTAGTGTGCAAAGTTGCAGATTAGAGCACATTCTGTTAAGTCTTCAAACTAAAATATCAAAGTCACATATTCCATTCAGTGTGCGTCGCCGCAGCTTAGCAGCACATTCTGTGTACTGTGCAGAGTTGCAGAATAGGAAGAAATACTGTTAAGTCTTCAAACTAAAATATCAAAGTCACATATTCCATTCAGTATGCTTCGCCGCAGTGTAGCAGCACATTCTGTGTACTATGCAGAGTTGCAGAATAGGAAGAAATACTGTTAAGTCTTCAAACTAAAATATCAAAGTCACATATTCCATTCAGTGTGCTTCGCCGCAGTTTAGCAGCACATTCTGTGTACTGTGCAGAGTTGCAGAATAGGAAGAAATACTGTTAAGTCTTCAAACTAAAATATCAAAGTCACATATTCCATTCAGTGTGCTTCGCCGCAGTTTAGCAGCACATTCTGTGTACTGTGCAGAGTTGCAGAATAGGAAGAAATACTGTTAAGTCTTCAAACTAAAATATCAAAGTCACATATTCCATTCAGTGTGCTTCGCCGCAGTTTAGCAGCACATTCTGTGTACTGTGCAGAGTTGCAGAATAGGAAGAAATACTGTTAAGTCTTCAAACTAAAATATCAAAGTCACATATTCCATTCAGTGTGCTTCGCCGCAGTTTAGCAGCACATTCTGTGTACTGTGCAGAGTTGCAGAATAGGAAGAAATACTGTTAAGTCTTCAAACTAAAATATTAAAGTCACATATTCCATTCAGTGTGTGTCACCGCCGTTTAGCAGCCTATTCTGTGTACTCTGCACAGTTGCAGACTAGGAAGAAATACTGTTAAGTTTTCAAACTCAAATATTAAAGTCACATATTCCATTCAGTGTGTGTCACCGCCGTTTAGCAGCCTATTCTGTGTACTCTGCACAGTTGCAGACTAGGAAGAAATACTGTTAAGTTTTCAAACTCAAATATTAAAGTCACATATTCCATTCTGTGTTCGTCACCGCAGTTTAGCAGCCTATTCTGTGTACTCTGCACAGTTGCAGACTAGGAAGAAATACTGTTAAGTTTTCAAACTCAAATATTAAAGTCACATATTCCATTCTGTGTTCGTCACCGCAGTTTAGCAGCCTATTCTGTGTACTCTGCACAGTTGCAGAATAGGAAGAAATACTGTTAAGTTTTCAAACTCAAATATTAAAGTCACATATTCCATTCTGTGTTCGTCACCGCAGTTTAGCAGCCTATTCTGTGCACTCTGCACAGTTGCAGAATAGGAAGAAATACTGTTAAGTTTTCAAACTCAAATATTAAAGTCACATATTCCATTCTGTGTTCGTCACCGCAGTTTAGCAGCCTATTCTGTGTACTCTGCACAGTTGCAGACTAGGAAGAAATACTGTTAAGTTTTCAAACTCAAATATTAAAGTCACATATTCCATTCTGTGTTCGTCACCGCAGTTTAGCAGCCTATTCTGTGTACTCTGCACAGTTGCAGACTAGGAAGAAATACTGTTAAGTTTTCAAACTCAAATATTAAAGTCACATATTCCATTCTGTGTTCGTCACCGCAGTTTAGCAGCCTATTCTGTGTACTCTGCACAGTTGCAGAATAGGAAGAAATACTGTTAAGTCTTCAAACTAAAATATCAAAGTCACATATTCCATTCAGTGTGTGTCACCGCCGTTTAGCAGCCTATTCTGTGTACTCTGCACAGTTGCAGACTAGGAAGAAATACTGTTAAGTTTTCAAACTCAAATATTAAAGTCACATATTCCATTCTGTGTTCGTCACCGCAGTTTAGCAGCCTATTCTGTGTACTCTGCACAGTTGCAGAATAGGAAGAAATACTGTTAAGTTTTCAAACTCAAATATTAAAGTCACATATTCCATTCTGTGTTCGTCACCGCAGTTTAGCAGCCTATTCTGTGTACTCTGCACAGTTGCAGACTAGGAAGAAATACTGTTAAGTTTTCAAACTCAAATATTAAAGTCACATATTCCATTCAGTGTGTGTCACCGCCGTTTAGCAGCCTATTCTGTGTACTCTGCACAGTTGCAGACTAGGAAGAAATACTGTTAAGTTTTCAAACTAAAATATTAAAGTCACATATTCCATTCAGTGTGTGTCACCGCCGTTTAGCAGCCTATTCTGTGTACTCTGCACAGTTGCAGAATAGGAAGAAATACTGTTAAGTTTTCAAACTCAAATATTAAAGTCACTTATTCCATTCAGTGTGTGTCACCGCAGTTTAGCAGCCTATTCTGTGTACTCTGCACAGTTGCAGAATAGGAAGAAATACTGTTAAGTCTTCAAACTAAAATATCAAAGTCACATATTCCATTCAGTGTGTGTCACCGCCGTTTAGCAGCCTATTCTGTGTACTCTGCACAGTTGCAGACTAGGAAGAAATACTGTTAAGTTTTCAAACTCAAATATTAAAGTCACATATTCCATTCTGTGTTCGTCACCGCAGTTTAGCAGCCTATTCTGTGTACTCTGCACAGTTGCAGAATAGGAAGAAATACTGTTAAGTTTTCAAACTCAAATATTAAAGTCACATATTCCATTCTGTGTTCGTCACCGCAGTTTAGCAGCCTATTCTGTGTACTCTGCACAGTTGCAGACTAGGAAGAAATACTGTTAAGTTTTCAAACTCAAATATTAAAGTCACATATTCCATTCAGTGTGTGTCACCGCCGTTTAGCAGCCTATTCTGTGTACTCTGCACAGTTGCAGACTAGGAAGAAATACTGTTAAGTTTTCAAACTAAAATATTAAAGTCACATATTCCATTCAGTGTGTGTCACCGCCGTTTAGCAGCCTATTCTGTGTACTCTGCACAGTTGCAGAATAGGAAGAAATACTGTTAAGTTTTCAAACTCAAATATTAAAGTCACATATTCCATTCTGTGTTCGTCACCGCAGTTTAGCAGCCTATTCTGTGTACTCTGCACAGTTGCAGACTAGGAAGAAATACTGTTAAGTTTTCAAACTAAAATATTAAAGTCACATATTCCATTCAGTGTGTGTCACCGCCGTTTAGCAGCCTATTCTGTGTACTCTGCACAGTTGCAGAATAGGAAGAAATACTGTTAAGTTTTCAAACTCAAATATTAAAGTCACTTATTCCATTCAGTGTGTGTCACCGCAGTTTAGCAGCCTATTCTGTGTACTCTGCACAGTTGCAGAATAGGAAGAAATACTGTTAAGTCTTCAAACTAAAATATCAAAGTCACATATTCCATTCAGTGTGTGTCACCGCCGTTTAGCAGCCTATTCTGTGTACTCTGCACAGTTGCAGACTAGGAAGAAATACTGTTAAGTTTTCAAACTCAAATATTAAAGTCACATATTCCATTCTGTGTTCGTCACCGCAGTTTAGCAGCCTATTCTGTGTACTCTGCACAGTTGCAGACTAGGAAGAAATACTGTTAAGTTTTCAAACTCAAATATTAAAGTCACATATTCCATTCTGTGTTCGTCACCGCAGTTTAGCAGCCTATTCTGTGTACTCTGCACAGTTGCAGACTAGGAAGAAATACTGTTAAGTTTTCAAACTCAAATATTAAAGTCACATATTCCATTCAGTGTGTGTCACCGCCGTTTAGCAGCCTATTCTGTGTACTCTGCACAGTTGCAGAATAGGAAGAAATACTGTTAAGTTTTCAAACTCAAATATTAAAGTCACTTATTCCATTCAGTGTGTGTCACCGCAGTTTAGCAGCCTATTCTGTGTACTCTGCACAGTTGCAGAATAGGAAGAAATACTGTTAAGTCTTCAAACTAAAATATCAAAGTCACATATTCCATTCAGTGTGTGTCACCGCCGTTTAGCAGCCTATTCTGTGTACTCTGCACAGTTGCAGACTAGGAAGAAATACTGTTAAGTTTTCAAACTCAAATATTAAAGTCACATATTCCATTCTGTGTTCGTCACCGCAGTTTAGCAGCCTATTCTGTGTACTCTGCACAGTTGCAGAATAGGAAGAAATACTGTTAAGTTTTCAAACTCAAATATTAAAGTCACATATTCCATTCTGTGTTCGTCACCGCAGTTTAGCAGCCTATTCTGTGTACTCTGCACAGTTGCAGACTAGGAAGAAATACTGTTAAGTTTTCAAACTCAAATATTAAAGTCACATATTCCATTCAGTGTGTGTCACCGCCGTTTAGCAGCCTATTCTGTGTACTCTGCACAGTTGCAGACTAGGAAGAAATACTGTTAAGTTTTCAAACTAAAATATTAAAGTCACATATTCCATTCAGTGTGTGTCACCGCCGTTTAGCAGCCTATTCTGTGTACTCTGCACAGTTGCAGAATAGGAAGAAATACTGTTAAGTTTTCAAACTCAAATATTAAAGTCACATATTCCATTCTGTGTTCGTCACCGCAGTTTAGCAGCCTATTCTGTGTACTCTGCACAGTTGCAGACTAGGAAGAAATACTGTTAAGTTTTCAAACTAAAATATTAAAGTCACATATTCCATTCAGTGTGTGTCACCGCCGTTTAGCAGCCTATTCTGTGTACTCTGCACAGTTGCAGAATAGGAAGAAATACTGTTAAGTTTTCAAACTCAAATATTAAAGTCACTTATTCCATTCAGTGTGTGTCACCGCAGTTTAGCAGCCTATTCTGTGTACTCTGCACAGTTGCAGAATAGGAAGAAATACTGTTAAGTCTTCAAACTAAAATATCAAAGTCACATATTCCATTCAGTGTGTGTCACCGCCGTTTAGCAGCCTATTCTGTGTACTCTGCACAGTTGCAGACTAGGAAGAAATACTGTTAAGTTTTCAAACTCAAATATTAAAGTCACATATTCCATTCTGTGTTCGTCACCGCAGTTTAGCAGCCTATTCTGTGTACTCTGCACAGTTGCAGACTAGGAAGAAATACTGTTAAGTTTTCAAACTCAAATATTAAAGTCACATATTCCATTCAGTGTGCGTCGCCGCAGCTTAGCAGCACATTCTGTGTACTGTGCAGAGTTGCAGAATAGGAAGAAATACTGTTAAGTCTTCAAACTAAAATATCAAAGTCACATATTCCATTCAGTATGCTTCGCCGCAGTGTAGCAGCACATTCTGTGTACTATGCAGAGTTGCAGAATAGGAAGAAATACTGTTAAGTCTTCAAACTAAAATATCAAAGTCACATATTCCATTCAGTGTGCTTCGCCGCAGTTTAGCAGCACATTCTGTGTACTGTGCAGAGTTGCAGAATAGGAAGAAATACTGTTAAGTCTTCAAACTAAAATATCAAAGTCACATATTCCATTCAGTGTGCTTCGCCGCAGTTTAGCAGCACATTCTGTGTACTGTGCAGAGTTGCAGAATAGGAAGAAATACTGTTAAGTCTTCAAACTAAAATATCAAAGTCACATATTCCATTCAGTGTGCTTCGCCGCAGTTTAGCAGCACATTCTGTGTACTGTGCAGAGTTGCAGAATAGGAAGAAATACTGTTAAGTCTTCAAACTAAAATATCAAAGTCACATATTCCATTCAGTGTGCTTCGCCGCAGTTTAGCAGCACATTCTGTGTACTGTGCAGAGTTGCAGAATAGGAAGAAATACTGTTAAGTCTTCAAACTAAAATATTAAAGTCACATATTCCATTCAGTGTGTGTCACCGCCGTTTAGCAGCCTATTCTGTGTACTCTGCACAGTTGCAGACTAGGAAGAAATACTGTTAAGTTTTCAAACTCAAATATTAAAGTCACATATTCCATTCAGTGTGTGTCACCGCCGTTTAGCAGCCTATTTTGTGTACTCTGCACAGTTGCAGACTAGGAAGAAATACTGTTAAGTTTTCAAACTCAAATATTAAAGTCACATATTCCATTCTGTGTTCGTCACCGCAGTTTAGCAGCCTATTCTTTGTACTCTGCACAGTTGCAGACTAGGAAGAAATACTGTTAAGTTTTCAAACTCAAATATTAAAGTCACATATTCCATTCTGTGTTCGTCACCGCAGTTTAGCAGCCTATTCTGTGTACTCTGCACAGTTGCAGAATAGGAAGAAATACTGTTAAGTTTTCAAACTCAAATATTAAAGTCACATATTCCATTCTGTGTTCGTCACCGCAGTTTAGCAGCCTATTCTGTGCACTCTGCACAGTTGCAGAATAGGAAGAAATACTGTTAAGTTTTCAAACTCAAATATTAAAGTCACATATTCCATTCTGTGTTCGTCACCGCAGTTTAGCAGCCTATTCTGTGTACTCTGCACAGTTGCAGACTAGGAAGAAATACTGTTAAGTTTTCAAACTCAAATATTAAAGTCACATATTCCATTCTGTGTTCGTCACCGCAGTTTAGCAGCCTATTCTGTGTACTCTGCACAGTTGCAGACTAGGAAGAAATACTGTTAAGTTTTCAAACTCAAATATTAAAGTCACATATTCCATTCTGTGTTCGTCACCGCAGTTTAGCAGCCTATTCTGTGTACTCTGCACAGTTGCAGAATAGGAAGAAATACTGTTAAGTCTTCAAACTAAAATATCAAAGTCACATATTCCATTCAGTGTGTGTCACCGCCGTTTAGCAGCCTATTCTGTGTACTCTGCACAGTTGCAGACTAGGAAGAAATACTGTTAAGTTTTCAAACTCAAATATTAAAGTCACATATTCCATTCTGTGTTCGTCACCGCAGTTTAGCAGCCTATTCTGTGTACTCTGCACAGTTGCAGAATAGGAAGAAATACTGTTAAGTTTTCAAACTCAAATATTAAAGTCACATATTCCATTCTGTGTTCGTCACCGCAGTTTAGCAGCCTATTCTGTGTACTCTGCACAGTTGCAGACTAGGAAGAAATACTGTTAAGTTTTCAAACTCAAATATTAAAGTCACATATTCCATTCAGTGTGTGTCACCGCCGTTTAGCAGCCTATTCTGTGTACTCTGCACAGTTGCAGACTAGGAAGAAATACTGTTAAGTTTTCAAACTAAAATATTAAAGTCACATATTCCATTCAGTGTGTGTCACCGCCGTTTAGCAGCCTATTCTGTGTACTCTGCACAGTTGCAGAATAGGAAGAAATACTGTTAAGTTTTCAAACTCAAATATTAAAGTCACTTATTCCATTCAGTGTGTGTCACCGCAGTTTAGCAGCCTATTCTGTGTACTCTGCACAGTTGCAGAATAGGAAGAAATACTGTTAAGTCTTCAAACTAAAATATCAAAGTCACATATTCCATTCAGTGTGTGTCACCGCCGTTTAGCAGCCTATTCTGTGTACTCTGCACAGTTGCAGACTAGGAAGAAATACTGTTAAGTTTTCAAACTCAAATATTAAAGTCACATATTCCATTCTGTGTTCGTCACCGCAGTTTAGCAGCCTATTCTGTGTACTCTGCACAGTTGCAGAATAGGAAGAAATACTGTTAAGTTTTCAAACTCAAATATTAAAGTCACATATTCCATTCTGTGTTCGTCACCGCAGTTTAGCAGCCTATTCTGTGTACTCTGCACAGTTGCAGACTAGGAAGAAATACTGTTAAGTTTTCAAACTCAAATATTAAAGTCACATATTCCATTCAGTGTGTGTCACCGCCGTTTAGCAGCCTATTCTGTGTACTCTGCACAGTTGCAGACTAGGAAGAAATACTGTTAAGTTTTCAAACTAAAATATTAAAGTCACATATTCCATTCAGTGTGTGTCACCGCCGTTTAGCAGCCTATTCTGTGTACTCTGCACAGTTGCAGAATAGGAAGAAATACTGTTAAGTTTTCAAACTCAAATATTAAAGTCACATATTCCATTCTGTGTTCGTCACCGCAGTTTAGCAGCCTATTCTGTGTACTCTGCACAGTTGCAGACTAGGAAGAAATACTGTTAAGTTTTCAAACTAAAATATTAAAGTCACATATTCCATTCAGTGTGTGTCACCGCCGTTTAGCAGCCTATTCTGTGTACTCTGCACAGTTGCAGAATAGGAAGAAATACTGTTAAGTTTTCAAACTCAAATATTAAAGTCACTTATTCCATTCAGTGTGTGTCACCGCAGTTTAGCAGCCTATTCTGTGTACTCTGCACAGTTGCAGAATAGGAAGAAATACTGTTAAGTCTTCAAACTAAAATATCAAAGTCACATATTCCATTCAGTGTGTGTCACCGCCGTTTAGCAGCCTATTCTGTGTACTCTGCACAGTTGCAGACTAGGAAGAAATACTGTTAAGTTTTCAAACTCAAATATTAAAGTCACATATTCCATTCTGTGTTCGTCACCGCAGTTTAGCAGCCTATTCTGTGTACTCTGCACAGTTGCAGACTAGGAAGAAATACTGTTAAGTTTTCAAACTCAAATATTAAAGTCACATATTCCATTCTGTGTTCGTCACCGCAGTTTAGCAGCCTATTCTGTGTACTCTGCACAGTTGCAGACTAGGAAGAAATACTGTTAAGTTTTCAAACTCAAATATTAAAGTCACATATTCCATTCAGTGTGTGTCACCGCCGTTTAGCAGCCTATTCTGTGTACTCTGCACAGTTGCAGAATAGGAAGAAATACTGTTAAGTTTTCAAACTCAAATATTAAAGTCACTTATTCCATTCAGTGTGTGTCACCGCAGTTTAGCAGCCTATTCTGTGTACTCTGCATAGTTGCAGAATAGGAAGAAATACTGTTAAGTCTTCAAACTAAAATATCAAAGTCACATATTCCATTCAGTGTGTGTCACCGCCGTTTAGCAGCCTATTCTGTGTACTCTGCACAGTTGCAGACTAGGAAGAAATACTGTTAAGTTTTCAAACTCAAATATTAAAGTCACATATTCCATTCTGTGTTCGTCACCGCAGTTTAGCAGCCTATTCTGTGTACTCTGCACAGTTGCAGAATAGGAAGAAATACTGTTAAGTTTTCAAACTCAAATATTAAAGTCACATATTCCATTCTGTGTTCGTCACCGCAGTTTAGCAGCCTATTCTGTGTACTCTGCACAGTTGCAGACTAGGAAGAAATACTGTTAAGTTTTCAAACTCAAATATTAAAGTCACATATTCCATTCAGTGTGTGTCACCGCCGTTTAGCAGCCTATTCTGTGTACTCTGCACAGTTGCAGACTAGGAAGAAATACTGTTAAGTTTTCAAACTAAAATATTAAAGTCACATATTCCATTCAGTGTGTGTCACCGCCGTTTAGCAGCCTATTCTGTGTACTCTGCACAGTTGCAGAATAGGAAGAAATACTGTTAAGTTTTCAAACTCAAATATTAAAGTCACATATTCCATTCTGTGTTCGTCACCGCAGTTTAGCAGCCTATTCTGTGTACTCTGCACAGTTGCAGACTAGGAAGAAATACTGTTAAGTTTTCAAACTAAAATATTAAAGTCACATATTCCATTCAGTGTGTGTCACCGCCGTTTAGCAGCCTATTCTGTGTACTCTGCACAGTTGCAGAATAGGAAGAAATACTGTTAAGTTTTCAAACTCAAATATTAAAGTCACTTATTCCATTCAGTGTGTGTCACCGCAGTTTAGCAGCCTATTCTGTGTACTCTGCACAGTTGCAGAATAGGAAGAAATACTGTTAAGTCTTCAAACTAAAATATCAAAGTCACATATTCCATTCAGTGTGTGTCACCGCCGTTTAGCAGCCTATTCTGTGTACTCTGCACAGTTGCAGACTAGGAAGAAATACTGTTAAGTTTTCAAACTCAAATATTAAAGTCACATATTCCATTCTGTGTTCGTCACCGCAGTTTAGCAGCCTATTCTGTGTACTCTGCACAGTTGCAGACTAGGAAGAAATACTGTTAAGTTTTCAAACTCAAATATTAAAGTCACATATTCCATTCTGTGTTCGTCACCGCAGTTTAGCAGCCTATTCTGTGTACTCTGCACAGTTGCAGACTAGGAAGAAATACTGTTAAGTTTTCAAACTCAAATATTAAAGTCACATATTCCATTCAGTGTGTGTCACCGCCGTTTAGCAGCCTATTCTGTGTACTCTGCACAGTTGCAGACTAGGAAGAAATACTGTTAAGTTTTCAAACTAAAATATTAAAGTCACATATTCCATTCAGTGTGTGTCACCGCCGTTTAGCAGCCTATTCTGTGTACTCTGCACAGTTGCAGAATAGGAAGAAATACTGTTAAGTTTTCAAACTCAAATATTAAAGTCACTTATTCCATTCAGTGTGTGTCACCGCAGTTTAGCAGCCTATTCTGTGTACTCTGCACAGTTGCAGAATAGGAAGAAATACTGTTAAGTCTTCAAACTAAAATATCAAAGTCACATATTCCATTCAGTGTGTGTCACCGCCGTTTAGCAGCCTATTCTGTGTACTCTGCACAGTTGCAGACTAGGAAGAAATACTGTTAAGTTTTCAAACTCAAATATTAAAGTCACATATTCCATTCAGTGTGTGTCACCGCCGTTTAGCAGCCTATTCTGTGTACTCTGCACAGTTGCAGACTAGGAAGAAATACTGTTAAGTTTTCAAACTCAAATATTAAAGTCACATATTCCGTGTAAGATGAAGAAGGCGGGTAAAAAGGGACGGGGAAGTGGACGTGATCCTGATAGTTCAGGGCGCGGGTCAGGACGCGGAGAAACTGTGCCTGGTGCCAGAGCACAAGAAAGAAAGACATCCACCATACCTAGCTTCATGTCTAATTTTACAGGGCGTCGCAGGACATCACTCTCGAGGTCCGACCACTGCGAACAGGTGGTCGGTTGGATGACAGCTGATACTGCTTCCAGTCGGTTAAGCACCACCCTGTCTTCCACCAAGTCCACTCTCAGTAGCCAAGAGTCTGGTCAACATAATCCTCACTCTGATCATCCTTCCTCCCACCATACACGGTCTGGTCAAAGAAGTGATCCCACACTGGGATATAGTGAGGAGCTCGTCTCATCACCAATCCTTCATTTGACCCTCTCTCCAAGCACGCTTGCAGAGGAACATGACATCTTGTGCCCTGATTCACAACCTCTAGAGGCTACCCAATCACAAGAAGATGACAGATGTGAACGGAATTTAAGGTCAAAGGAAGTAGTGGATGATGATGATGATGATGATGATGATGAGACACAGTTGCCATTAAATCAACCACTATTTCCGTCTCAAGACCTTGTTGAGGAGAATGTTATACAGTTGTCAATGACTGAGTATGTGGTGGGATCAAGACTTGAGGAGGATGATCAGAGTGAGGAAGTGGAGGAGGACTTGGTGGACGATGAGGTGACTGACCCCACCTGGGAAGGTGTAGAGCCGAGCGGTGACAGCAGTCCTGAGGGTGAGCCATCTGCAGCACCGCAACAGGCTGGAAGAGGCAGTGGTGTGGCTACAGAAAGAAGGCGGACCGCACCAAACCGGCCCGCAAATGTTCCACGGAGCACCCCCTTGCGTAAATCTACCTTGCCAAAGGGTAGGTGTTCCGCGGTATGGCGTTTTTTTAAGGAAAGTGCGGACGACAAAAGAATTGTAGTTTGCAACCTGTGCCACACCAGAATGAGCCGAGGCATGAACACTAGAAACCTCACCACCACCAGCATGATCCGACACATGGCATCCAAGCACCGTAGTAAGTGGGAGGAACGCCTGGATCGCCCATCTGTGTCTGCAGGCCACACCACTGCTTCCTCTTCCCCTGTTTTCGGTGCCGGCCAATCGCCTGTCGAAGGCGCAGGCCCGCATACCTCCCGCCCTGCACCTGTACCATCTGAAGCACCATCAGCGACCACATCCACTTCCCTGTCCAAGCGCAGCGTCCAAATGTCGTTACCCCAGGCATTTGAGCGCAAGAGAAAGTACCCAGCCACCCACCCACAGGCCATAGCACTAACCTCACACCTTTCCAAATTACTGGCCATCGAAATGCTGCCATTTAGGCTTGTGGACACTGAGTCCTTCCGCAGCCTGATGGCAGCAGCTGTCCCTCGGTACGCGGTCCCCAGCCGCCACTACTTTTCCCGGTGTGCCATCCCCGCATTACACCACCATGTGTCCCGTAACATCACCCGTGCCCTGACCAACGCAGTTACTGGGAAGGTCCACTTAACGACTGACACATGGACAAGTGCTTGTGGCCAGGGACGCTACATTTCCCTGACGGCACACTGGGTGAATGTCGTGGAGGCTGGGAGCGACTCGGACCCTGGGATGGCACGGGTGCTACCCACGCCGAGGATTGCGGGCCCTACCTCCATCAGGGTTTCCGCCAGCACCTACGTTATTGGCTCCTCCTCCTCCGTTTCCACCTCCGAATTCTCTACACACAGCGCCACTCCCCCATCAGCCAGTAGCTGGAAGCAGTGTAGCACTGCAGTGGGGAAGCGTCAACAGGCCGTGCTGAAGCTGATCTGCCTTGGGGACAAACAGCACACGGCCTCAGAGCTGTTGCAGGGGATTAGTCACCAGACCGAGCAGTGGCTCTCGCCACTCAACCTGCAACCAGGTATGGTTGTGTGTGATAATGGGCGTAACTTGGTGGCGGCTTTGGAGCTCGGCAAGCTCACACACGTACCATGCCTAGCGCATGTATTTAATTTAGTGGTGCAGCGATTTCTAAAAACCTACCCCAATGTGCATGATCTCTTGACCAAGGTGCGCCGCGTGTGTGCACATTTCCGTAAGTCATCTACAGCTTCGGCCGGCCTGTTGAAGCTGCAGCAGCGCTTACAATTGCCAGCTCACCGGCTGCTGTGTGACGTGAGCACGCGCTGGAACTCCACCTTCCACATGTTGGCCCGGCTTTGTGAGCAGCAGAGGGCAGTAGTGGAGTACCAGCTGTTACACGGTCGTCGCCTCTCCGTTCAACTTCCTGTAATCAGAAGTGAGGAGTGGGAATGGATGTCAGACCTCTGCGAGGTTTTACGCAATTTTGAGGAATCGACACAGATGGTGAGCGGCGATAACGCTATTATCAGTGTAACCATCCCACTTCTGTGTCTACTGAAACGCTCGCTGCTCACAATTAAAACCGACGCTTTGCATGTGGAAGAGGTGGAAATGGGGGAGGAAGAGCTTACACAAGGTGATAGCCAGAGCACCCTCACTTCGTCTTCTCAGCGACAATTGGAGGAGGCGGAGGAGGAGGAGGAGGAAGACACGGTTGCCTCCGCTACAGAGGGTAGCCATGGAACTTTAGTTCCATCTCTTCAGCGTGGGTGGGCAGAAGAGGAGGAAGAGGATGAGGATATTGAGAGTCATCCTCCTGGTGAGGACAGCGAAATCTTGACTGTTGGTACTCTGGCACACATGGCTGACTTTATGTTTGGCTGCCTTTCCCGTGACCCACGCGTTATACGCATTTTAAACAACACGGATTACTGGGTGTTCACCCTTCTGGACCCCCGCTACAAAGAGAATTTCTCATCTCTCATTCCTCCGGTGGAGAGGACAAGTAAAATGGTGCAATACCAGAAGGTTCTTGTTGAAAAATTGCTCCAAAATTTTCCATCTGACAATGCTGGCGGCAGAGTACGTGCTACCTTGGCCAACAGAGAAGGGGAGAAAAGGGGAGCACACAGCAGTTCCGAGAAAGGCAGGGCAACACTCTCCAAGGCGTGGGACACCTTCATGACACCCCGCCAGCACCCTCACCCTGATGCGCAGCCTAGTGTCACAAGGAGGGAAAAGTTTTGGAAGATGGTGAAGGAGTATGTAGCAGACCGTGTCAGCGTCCTCAATGATCCCTCTGTGCCTTACAACTACTGGGTGTCCAAGCTGGACACGTGGTATGAACTGGCACTCTACGCCTTGGAGGTGCTGGCCTGCCCTGCCGCCAGCGTTCTGTCTGAGCGGGTATTTAGTGCTGCTGGTGGCATCATAACAGATAAGCGTATCCGCCTTTCCACCGACAATGCTGATAGGTTGACACTTATAAAAATGAACAAGGCCTGGATTTCCCCTGACTTCTCCACTCCACTGGAGGAAAGCCCCGGGGGAACATAAACTCACTTTATATATGTTATTTACAATGATGGGAATACTCTGTATTCCCATTCACCCCTTCCACCCCAAAAACGGGTATATGGTTGACTCTTAATGTTCTCATCCTCCTCCTCCTCTTCCATATGCCCTGGGATATAATTTTTATATAGGGCCAGCTCACCAGCGTGCCCTGGGATATAATTTTTATATAGGGCCAGCTCACCAGCGGGCCCTGTGATATAATTTTTATATAGGGCCAGCTCACCAGCGGGCCCTGTTTGCCAATTTTTATATAGGTCAGCTCACCAGCGGGCCTTCTCATATAATGTTTTATTGGGTCAGCTCTCTAGCGGGCCCTCTCATATAATGTTTTATAGCGTCAGCTCACTAGCGGGCCTTCGCATATAATGTTTAGGATGGTCAGCTCTGCAGCAGACCCTCACCCATAATGTTTTAGATGGTCAGCTCAGCGCACGTTTCCCTCTTAATCATGGCCTCAGTTCTGAAAATCAAGGAAATTTTTGGGAGAATTTGCCTCTGCGCACGTTTCCCTCTTAATCATGGCCTCACTTCAGAAAATCAAGGAAATTTTTGGGAGAATTTGCCTCTGCGCACGTTTCCCTCTTAATCATGGCCTCAGTTCTGAAAATCAAGGAAATTTTTGGGAGAATTTGCCTCTGCGCACGTTTCCCTCTTAATCATGGCCTCAGTTCTGAAAATCAAGGAAATTTTTGGGAGAATTTGCCTCTGCGCACGTTTCCCTCTTAATCATGGCCTCACTTCAGAAAATCAAGGAAATTTTTGGGAGAATTTGCAGATGATATACAAGTAAATATACAGCAAATATTGTTTGGTAACAATTTTTCGCCTAAAGTCGTTTTTATTTTCCTTTTTGTGTGTTTTATGGTCATTCTGTAAAAATGGCGTACTACGGGCGAAAGATCGTTCCCAGCAGCGATGTTGGAGTCCAAGATGCATCCAGACATCCTCCCTATGCTGTCCCTGAACCATTTCTGTGGTGTTTCCATCCTTTTCTGCCATTTTCCTATGGACCAGGCACCCTCCCCTCATCAGAGCAGGGGGTGCCTGGTGTAATGCTCGAGTCCTCCCATTGACTTCAATGGGGCTCGGGTGCTCGGCCGAGCACTCGAGCCTCAGGGGGTGCTCGGTCAGAGCACCCGAACACCCGAGCATTGGGGTGCTCGCTCATCACTACTGAGGAGCAATATGATGGACTTATATACACACATCACATAGTCTGATGTCCTAAAAAGAGGGACCCAGGGTGGGAAAAAAGGGACAGAGGGGTCTGCGACTTAAAGAGGGACTGTCTCTCCTAAAGAAGGACACTTGGGAGGTATGGACTCCTAATATTTCCTAAAGAGGGACACTTGGGAGGTATGGACCCCTAATATCTCCTAAAGAGGGACACTTGGGAGGTATGAACCCCTAATATCTCCTAAGAGGGACACTTGGGAGGTGTGTACCCTAATATCTCCTAAAGAAGGACAATTGGGAGGTACAGACCCCTAATATCTCCTAAAGGGGGACACTTGGAAGGTATGAACCCCTAATATCTCCTAAGAGGGACACTTGGGAGGTATGAACCCCTAATATCTCCTAAGAGGGACACTTGGGAGGTATGTACCCTAATATCTCCTAAAGAGGGACACTTGGGAGGTATGTACCCTAATATCTCCTAAAGAAGGACACTTGGGAGGTACAGACCCCTAATATCTCCTAAAGAGGGACACTTGGGAGGTATGGATCCTAATATCTCCTAAAGAAGGACACTTGGGAGGTACAGACCCCTAATATCTCCTAAGAGGGACACTTGGGAGGTATGGATCCCTAATATCTCCTAAAGATGGACACTTGGGAGGTACAGACCCCTAATATCTCCTAAAGAGGAACACTTGGGAGGTATGGACCCCTAATATCTCCTAAAGGGGGACACTTGGAAGGTATGAACCCATAATATCTCCTAAGAGGGACACTTGGGAGGTATGAAACCCTAATATCTCCTAAAGATGGACACTTGGGAGGTACAGACCCCTAATATCTCCTAAAGAGGAACACTTGGGAGGTATGGACCCCTAATATCTCCTAAAGGGGGACACTTGGAAGGTATGGGCCCCTAATATCTCCTAAAGATGGACACTTGGGAGGTACAGACCCCTAATATCTCCTAAAGAGGAACACTTGGGAGGTATGGACCCCTAATATCTCCTAAAGGGGGACACTTGGGAGGTATGAACACCTAATATCTCCTAAAGAGGGACACTTGGAAGGTATGAACCCCTAATATTTCCTAAGAGGGACACTTGGGAGGTATGTACCCTAATATCTCCTAAAGAAGGACAATTGGGAGGTACAGACCCCTAATATCTCCTAAAGGGGGACACTTGGAAGGTATGAACCCCTAATATCTCCTAAGAGGGACACTTGGGAGGTATGAACCCCTAATATATCCTAAAGAGGGACACTTGGGAGGTACAGACCCCTAATATCTCCTAAAGACTGACACTTGGGAGATGTGTGTGTTTACAGTGTGTTTGCGTATAACCTCCCAGTGACTGAACTTGCAAACTGGATTCTGTTAATTGTTTAGCTGAAATCATGAAAACATTGGTGTCCTAGTTTGTTCATCTCTATAGCTGACTCTTCATACAGCGGAGTAGCTACATTCCTCTTATTAGTCAGATGTAATACACATTTTTTCCACTCTGAATTCCTGTAGATTTCCCTTCACAATAAGTAATCTAGGCCCTGTGGCACTGCGGGGGGCACCATGACTAGCTATACACACGTGGAATGGATTTCAGAGGGAGGCAAAGTGTTTATAAGCTGATAATGGCCAGTCTCCTAACTCAATAGAATATCCTAAAATGGGACAATGCAGTTATCATGAAAGAACAGAAAAGGTTAACTATTGGGGGTTAAATCTGTTTATCAAACACAGAAAATTTAGGACAAACCAGGGAAAAATTAAAAATCCCAGTTAGTTTAAATTGGACCTTTATCCCCTTAAATGCTAAACTGGTCTCTCTGCAATGCAATGGAGGCCCATTTAAAGGGACATAATACTCAAAATGTAAAAAAAAAAATGTTGTAGTGTTTAAAACAAGGTATACTCACCGTTGAAAGATGTTTTATTCAAAAGTTATTACGGCTCAATCGTGTGTTTTTTTAGGTACAGTATCAAAGTGGTCTGAAATCGTACAGTGGCGCTGTTGCTTCACCATCCTATGGACGGCTCTGGTCAGTAGACCATAAATCTCGCCAAACTGGGTTTGTTTACTTAAGAGGAAAGGCATCCAAGGGGTAATATAACTAGTATTACAATAATAATTAGTTATTTTTATATAGCGCACACAGATTATGCAGTGCTTTACACTCATATTGGTCCCTGTCCCCATTGGGGCTCACAATCTAAATACACCTGTCAGTATGTTTTTTGGAGTGTGGGAGGAAACCCACGCAAACAGGGTGAGAACATACAAATTCATTGCAGATGTTGTCCTTGGTGGGATTTGAACCCAGGACCCCAGCGCTGCAAGGCAACAGTGCTAACCACTGAGCCACCGTGCTGCTTTCCCTGATTGAGCACAGGATAGTTACTTAGTGGATCATTCATTTTGACTGACTCACTTATGCTCAATAAGGGAACACCTTAAACCCTTAATGACCATGTTATGTGCCAGGATTGTCATCATTTTTTTCCCCTTAAAGGAATAGTGATGTTTCAAAATAAAAGCAGCTCCAATATACTATGAAGACTAATTGGAGCTGTTTTTGTGAAACATTACTATCCCTTTAAGGACGGGTGATAGTCCTGGCACATCATGTACTTTTTACTTACAGCACTAATGCGGGAGCTCTGTAAGTAAAAATGTGTGTCTGAAATTGACCGATCCAAGACCGGGGAGGTTTCTCTCAGACCCCTGCTCGGCACACTGGTACATGTCATGTGTCGGCAAGGATCAAAGAGGTCCTTAAGGGAAGTTAGTAAGTAAGTGGTAGTCTACTCCACTTATCCACCACTTCTGCTGGTAGTCTATTTCACTAGTCTATTGCACTTATCTACCACTTCTGCAGGTAGTCTAATGAACTCTGCTGCAAGACTAATCTACCTCACTCATCGCTTCTCTAACACCACACCCCTCTGTCAATCCCTACACTGGCTCCCATTAGCATACAGAGTAAAATTCAAAACTCTGGTGCTAACTTATAGAGCTCTCACTAACACTGCACCCCCCTATATTTCATCTCTCATTTCCAAATATACTCCCGCCCGCCATCTTCGCTCTGCACATGACCTTCTGCTCTCCACAGCTCTTATCACATCCTCCCACTCCCGCCTACAGGACTTCTCCCGTGCTGCACCTGAGCTGTGGAATTCCCTCCCCCGCCCAATCAGACTCTCCCCCGGCCTTCAGATCTTCAGACGCTCCCTGAAAACTCACCTCTTCAGGGAAGCATATCAACTGCCTCCATAAACATTATCACCAAGTACCACCCCTTGCCTGGACCACTGCACTCACTAGCACTTCTCTCTCCCACCCACTGACTGGCAGGTCAGGTGGCAGGAGGCACTTAAACGCAATAGCACTTACTCCTTCTGTGTCATACCTACCTTCCTCTAGACTGTAAGCTGTCACGAGCAGGGCCCACTGATCCTCCTGTTCTACACATCTGATTGTACTATTTAATACCTCTGTATGTCTATTCCCAATTGTACAGCGCTGCGGAATTAGTTGGCGCTATATAAATAAAGAATAATAATAATAGTCTATTCCACTAGTCTATTGCACTTATCTACCACTTCTGCTGGTAGTCTATTCCACTAGTCTATTGCACTTATCTACCACGTCTGCTGGTAGTCTATTCCACTAGTCTATTCCACTTATCTACCACTTCTGCTGGTAGGCTATTCCACTAGTCTATTCAACTTATCTATCACTTCTGCTGGTA